>JAGFPH010008909.1:0-13034 GCA_018207615.1 Philaenus spumarius
CAGTTGAACCAGCTTTCACTGGTTAACGAATCTCTGGTTCTTTTACATGGCACTGAATTTAATCGTCCTGCAAAACACGATGTTTAGCAACTTTGTAAATGCTTCGGCATTCCAAAGAAATACATTAGTTTTCTTTTAAGAAGTTCTAACCAAAAGATGTGAAGTTAACTAATTTATCGCTAACTGCTTGTAACTAAATAGTACAGAGGAAGAGTTCAGAGTACGAAATAGCAAGAAGGGGCTCTCTCAGGTAGCTAAGATTACAGGTTAGACTGGTAGGGGCAATGATTAGGCAATTTCGCCTTACTCAGGTGTACAAAAGTTTGAAGTGTAGCAAGGGTGGTTAACTTATGAACGTCACATTAGTATATGAAAATTATTAAAAATAAAACACTTACTTGTGCTGAAAATAGCAACAGGCCTATTATATCAGTTTACAAATTTAATCAATTTTCTATTTGATTTTATAATAAAGTTTTTTTGTTAGAAAATAATAAAGTAATTCTATAAAAACTAAAGGTTATAACATCTAAAATATCTTCACTATTAATGCAGCTCTGCTTACCGTACTATCGTAGATATTAACCAACTAACCTAAAAAATTAAGATATTATTAATGTGTTATTCTGGTTGCTACGGTAACAATTCAAAACACTTTCAAGAAAAACGTTTCAAGAAACGTGTGTTGATTTCATAGCCCTAACCTAAAATTAATTGTGTTACCTTTGGTCCAAATCAGCTGTTTCATTTTTATAATGTATTGAATAACAATAATAATATAATATATTATGTTGAATTATATTAGATGTTTGAATTACTATATTTCATAGATTTTAAAGCACTGGCCTAAAATTGTATTACACTTTCGATCCAAATCTGCTGTTTTATTAATAACTAGCTGGCCCGACCCGGCTTTGCACGGATAGACAAATCAACCTGATACTAATAATTAGCCCAAGTGTTTTAGTTCATTGTAAAAAAAAAAGTTCATTGTAGGCCTAACCTAAAATTATATTCAGTTTTTGATCCAAATCAGTTGTTGATCAAAATCAGCTGTTTTAAGCTTTTCATACGAACAGCTGTTTTTTGTGCCCCTGATAAAATCAAAAGAAATCTTTCTTCTTCTTCCTTAAGATTGACCTTCCATAAGATTAACTTTGAGGGCCACTGGGGCGTAGCCCTAATGTCCTAGGACTTCGGTCAATGGCCTAAAACCTTCCCAGGGTTAACCTGTGTTACTATGCAAAATTTCAAAGCAATCGAATGGATGGTAACGCATAAAGGACAAACATACAAACGTACAGACGAACATACATTGAATTATATATATATAGATGTATCACGATAATAATTATGTTGAATTATAGGCCTAATAGATGTTTGAATTATACTACAGTTCATAAATTTTTCCTTTGTGTTTGTCTTTATTTTGTTACCAACCTAAATAAGTCATTAGTTGTGAAAAATAATATTAACTAATTCTAATGTGCTAATTTTATTGCTATGGTAATGAATGTAAATGTAGTAAAAAATATAAGCAGGCCACACCTAGAAAATTGTGTTGATACGAATCAGCTGTTTCATCTGTTATAGGGCTGCTTATGATGGGAGCGATGAATTTTCGCATTTTCTACAATTTAAATTCCAAATTTTGCAAAATCCTTTCTTATCGTCTGCGTTGATCGTCAGTCAGGACATTGCATTTTATATATAAATATAGAGATAATTACCTTTAATAATAGTCAAAGCAATTCATTTATAATTTGTAGAAACACTACAGCCGGCTTCTTCAGGTGTAGGAACTCAACACTTAAATAAAACACATAACAACACTGAATACACGCGAAAAAACATTAAAAAAATATCAGAGGTTATTTTAGTGCTTCGTGAAATGTTAAACAGATTGTGCACTGGCGTTTCCACGGCATAGTTCATGTGTTTCCGAACGGGGACTGAAGTGAAGGTAGATTGAGAATTGTACTATTGCATAGGTCAGCTGTATTTGTTCAAAGATAAGATATTGGCTGCAAAGTTCGACTTATTAAGAAGTGTGCTGGGGTTTTCCTTCTGGGAAGTGTATATAATGTATTCATCCAATACTTTGGGCCTCACTTCCGCCCTTCTTCCTACTATCCACAGATATGAAAAGCTACCTTGTCTCTAGCCGAGATTTAAACTTGGGATCTTCTATAATACCACAGTCTCTACGATGGAGTATTTCCGATACACCATAACATAGACTACGTAATTGTTAAGACAGTGCTAAATAATCATTTATTATTTAAAAGTCGAATGGAATAAAATTCCTTTTTTTTAAGACTAGTTTCGAATAAAATAATTGCCATACATTAACAAAACTCGGTAAACATATACAGACCTACTATTGGTAATTATAAGATTATTGACAATTAGAAATATTCAGAAATGGATTTGTTTAGTATTTAGTAATTAATTGAGACAATTCTTGTGTTGTTATCCAATACAAAATTAAAGTCAGCTAATAGCAAACGGTGGTTGCCTCGCTTCCAAGCTGGCGGGGTATGACAAGATACCAAGTCTCTCTCGGCTTGGATAGTTTGCATACTTTTACTGCGCTATTTATGTATATAAATAGTAAACAAAATTTACAAAAATATATATAAAAAGTACAATTTTAAAGCTTAGTACGAAAAAAATTCGGCGTTTGTTCTATATACTACAAAATTTATTTGATACACATTGTTCCGCCATTTTTAAAGTAGAAAATCTATATTTTTTTATAATTTGTTGGCCTTGGGCAGACGTCTAAGTTAGAGTAAGTATATTTTTTGAAAAACATTACTTTACGTGAAGCGGTTTAAATATATCTTGAACGTATTTTTTTTAAATGGTAAAAATAGACATATGTTTATCATAAAATATAAAATTAAATACAAAAATTCTCTGAAATATTCCGAAAAGACTATAGGCTATTTAAATTTGGTTTTGTTTAATGTTCTATATTTTATACTTTAGAAGTAATGTGTACCTAAATTTTGTAAATTTATCTTGGGCGAAATGAGAGGTCCCCCTAACCCAAAATACCTTAAGCCAAATTGACCTTTCGCGAATTTTCCGTTCAAATATTGGCTACACTGTTTGACCTTGACGGCTGGCGGCCAGTATACCTTCCCCCCGCCCCTCCTAGACCACCTAAAGCACATTATCAATAATTAGTTCCGTTCAAGGTGTCATTCGTTGCTGACATATTTTTATCGTCTGGCCGGTCAAATATACCGTATGTTTCTTTTACCGTAGTTTGGTCGTCGGTAAAATTTACCGCATGTTTCGGTTGATGTTGTAGTATAGGTGTTTGTGTATATACTAGTTATTAACATTGTGTTTAGTTATTCTTTTTTAGTGTGTATAGTTATTGTTTTTTTAGTATAAAATGGATAAACTTAATATAAGTCGAACTGAACATATGCAGGACCCAGACTTCAGTGATCAAATTCGAAATTTGTTGGACTCTGAGACTCTTGATGATTTATCTGATGACGATTCCAGTATAGTTGATGATTCAACCCCGATTTTTTACTGCCTAATGAAGAAGAAAGTGAAGATGATTCAACACATGAAGACTGCGATTTGCTTGAAGAAGACAATAAAGACATAAATACGGTATAAGAAACGTGGCAGCTGAAAATGTACACCTACCAAAGTATTTCTTTGAAAGATCGAAGAAAAATGAATCTGGCCTTCAAATGTATGGAAAAGTGCTCTCCTGCCAACATAATTTCCTAATAATTTTCTGTTTTTTGTTTTTTTTTTTTGTTTTTTACATAATATAATGTAGGTTTATACGTAAGTTATAGATTTCATTTCTCTTCTAACGAATCAATATGACTAAAGTAACATTTTATGGTATTATTTTCAAAATCTACTATTTCAAAATTACTATAATCCAATTTTTTTTAATAAATTTTTTTGTCGTAACAATGATTGCACAATTAATTATATTCCTTGAAAACTAACATAACCCAACCAATTATCACAAAAAACATATATTACCAAAATCGGTCAAATTGACCGATGTTTCCTTTAACGTTATGGAAAACATGTTTCCTTATAAGTTAAGTGTTTTAATCAAACATAATAACATACCTATTTGGATTATTTTGAAGAAATGTTCACACTGTTTCCATAGTAAACAACAATTAAGAAAAAAATAACAATATAAATAATAAATATAATAAAGTATATACAAAATTTAGTAGAGTATAAAACTCAAGAAAATAATCTTCAACAGACTAAAAATAAAATTCTACTTTCTAAAGCATTTTACCGTAAATAACCACTTGATTCACACAAAATGCATTGTTGACATGGACAATCATACATCCAAAAACAAATTTTATGAGCCATGGGACAAGGTAGCGATATTTTAAAGCACAGGTATTTGGGTTAGACTTAATAATAGACTACATTGAGTCACTGTACTGTTTTTGTGGATTTTACTATTTTATTCACTAGGTACATTGTTTTTTGGATTAATGTATTTTTGTAACCTTCATATTTCAAATTTAAACTGTCAAGGCTATTTCAAAGATTGATTAATACATTATTTTAGACAGTATTTAGGATAAATAGGTTATTTTTGCTGCACTGCATGCTTCAATATTTGTTGATAGTATGTTGAAGGATGAGAGCAAATGACAAATAATCATGTCTTTTGTAAAAAATGTCATGAAACAGAAAGATAAAGATGAGAGAGAACTTAAAAAAGTGTAAAATCTATAGACTGAAGATCTAGACAGCTTCCTTCCTGAAATAATGCATGTGCGGTTCCAAAAAAATATATATACAGGGTGTATCAGGAAGAAACGGAAAGAATTGCAGGACGTGTTCTACTGGTGAAAATAATGAAAAAAGTTCCTATAAACATAGGTCCGAAAACGCTTCGTTTTCCAGATATCCTCCATTTTGTTTTTTGTACAAAATAATTCATATCTAGAGAACGGTTTGACTGATTGAGTTCAACCTTGGTATGAAGTTTAAGCTGTCAATGATATACCTCAAAAAAATAAACGATTAAATCCAATCATGCGTTTCAAAATGGCGGCTGTTTGAAAATTTCAAACCTAAATTACTCCAAAACCGTACATTTTAACGAAAAATGTCAAGACACCTTTTTTGTAGCCCTTTTGATTCCCTATCGGATGGTGTAACTGTCAAAACAATCGGATGAAGGATAACAGTACCAGTTATGTGTACCAATTGGTTTGTTCAACTCGGCATCCTATACAAACACAGTAAATACTACAATATTGTATGGACATTTGCTGTCATTACCTTTTAACTTAGCTATTATTCTTCATCCGATTGTTTTGACAGTTACACCATCCGATAGGGAATCAAAAGGGCTACAAAAAAGGTATCTTGACATTTTTCGTTAAAATGTACGGTTATGGAGTAATTTAGGTTTGAAATTTTCAAACAGCCGCCATTTTTAAACGCATGATTGGATTTAATCGTTTATTTTTTTTTTTATGTATATCATTGTTAGGTTAAACTTCATGCCAAGTTTGAACTTAATCAGTCAAACCGTTCTCTAGATATGAATTATTTTGTACAAAAAACAAAATGGCGGATATCTGGAAAACGAAGCGTTTTCGGACCTATGTTTATAGGAACTTTTTTCATTATTTTCACCAGTAGAACACGTCCTGCAATTCTTTCCGTTTCTTCCTGATACACCCTGTATACTCATATCAGACAACAGCCATCAAATTCAAAACTTTTGTGTTCACTAACAAATATAACCAATAGCAAAGACTCGTTGCTGATAAAAGTAAATTATTCTGCACATTTTATTTTTTTTACACAACCTTATAGCTCGCTTGGTTCCCCCAAAATGTATCAAAACGTAAAATACCATAAAAGTACCCGGTTCAAATCCGGTGGATTTTAACGTGGGGGCATTTTCTAAATCGAGGCCGACGGCCGAGTTTGTACGCTGAGAACGAAGCGAAGCTATGAGCAAGGTAGAGTTGCAAACTCGTAAAGCGAGTTGAGTGGAACGAAGGAGCGCGTGAGTCGAAGCTGGAGGCTTAAGTGCAATCAAATTCTACTAATATATTTCGTACACACAGGCAGCTGTTCAGGGCCGTCGTGAGTAGAACAATTTCCCAAATAGTTGGTTCAAACCCTTAAACATATAACTTAATTTTGGAAATTTGCTCAACTCACGTCAGCGGTTCAGCTGCATGGTCGAATTATTCTGATTTGAAGCTGGCCATTGTATGAATGTTTAGTAACACTGCATTTGTTATTATTATTTCCGCTAAGATGCTTGAAACATTTGTCTTCTTGCTTATCCGCCTTTCTTAGCTTTGTCTTTCTCTAGCTTGACGCGTTTCGGGTGGACCCCATCTTCAGAAGCTTTGTTTCATCTTCAAAAGCTTCTGAAGATGGGGTCTACCCGAAACGCGTCAAGCGAGAGAAAGACAAAGCTAAGAAAGGCGGATAACCAAGAAGACAAATGTTTAGTAACACTTTACAATTTCAAGCATAGTCTGTATATAGGTAATGTTTATGTGTCTGTAATATTTTAGAATTTGAATAAAAATGGAATCAAAAATAATGGAATTAAATTTCTGGAGTCTGTGTTACTATGGAATCAAATGAAATAGATTGCTAGTTTGTTCTTGTTTAAATACCATGGTATAACAATTTATTTATAATATAACTAAAAAGTTGTCCAGGTTATACATTTTCAGATTCTCCTTTCCAAAATTAATACAAAAATGTTAAGCTATAGTTTGAATTACAACTGCCCATTTTGACATATGTTGTATTTAAAACATTATCTATTCTGTTAGTTAAAATAATTTAACAAATTTAGCAGAAACCAAACGAATAAAGTAGTTTGTATTACTTGTTTGTGTTATTGGTGTAGTTTCTGTTTCCTCCACTTCACCTTCTTATTTTCACAAATTCAAAAACTTCTTATGTGCAAATTATTTATTGGATGTGAAACGTAGATCAAATGACAGGTTGGAAACGAATTTTAAAATTTGTAACCTATTCTTTATTTTAAACAGAACGGGTACGAAAGCTTTACAAAGATTGATTCAGAACCAGAATATACATATAATATTCTGTGGGAGCATGATAAATTGATTTGAAAATGAACTTTTAATAAATGCCATATAGTGGCACAGATTTGTTTCTCTTTTTAAAATATGCTAATAATAGTACCTCTCTACATGTGGAAGTAATATGTCACTTTATGGTTGAACAGTACACCTTAATCCTTTAAAAAATAAGTTGTCCAAATGTTTTAATTCTAAAAGTTTTGTTTTTATATAGGTAGTATTTTCATCATCCTTCTCCAAATAGTTGTGCAGTGGCACTTTTTATAACCAAATAGACTATCACCTAATATTATATTCTCTAATAGAACGCCAAATAATTTTAAAAACTTTACTTTTTGACTAAGTCTAATTATCAATCTAATTAAGGGTCTACTGAAGTGGCGGCCATTTTTGATTTTTATCCTGTAAGAGCAATTTTAAATTTGAAACTATTTATTTTGTTTATTTTTTATCACAATTTTTTTTTGCAATGTGTAATTTTAATCACAGTCACAATACACATTAGTTTTGCGTTTCACATTTTTTGAATCCCTTCTCTAGTAATTGGATTTTTTTAACTACCAAGCTTGAACTTATTTCCTTACACTATAAAAAATTTATAATTAAAAGTAAATAGCAAGCCAAATCCAAAATTTTATAAAGAATAGGCCTATTTAGGTTTTTTCCAACATTCAATTACAAAAGATGGATTTATTGACCGAGCGAAGCGAGTTCTCCGTTTTAGCTCGACCGTTCGGCATTTCGTCCGTGTGTCTGTCTATCTGTCTGTCTCACGATTACGGCCAAACGCCTTAACCGATTTTGATGATATTTTTACATGAATGTTCCTTGTTCCTAGGCCAAGCGATGTATATATATATATTCTACAACGAACATTCTTTTTTTTTGAAAATTCTTCGTTGGAGAATAAGTTATTTCCACCTACTGGAAGTCTTATAGGCAATCTCACTTTGTTTGGCCTAGGTGAAATAACTATGTGTCGAATATTCAGTTCACTGACTATTCTGACAAAAAACTTTACTTTATACTTCCAGTAATTTATTTTTAATTTTAGCTCAGTAAGAACACAAGTTAATAATTTTATTTTTTGTAAACCTCTGAAGAGTGAGTACACTGGAACTAACCTTGTAAATTGCTTATTTGTGCTTGCAATTATTTTATGAAATTTCACTTTATCAATTCTTAATCTAAAATTCATAAACTATTGGGATATTTGAATATTAGGTGTTTTTGTAAATAATAACCTTTTATAAAACAAAATAAAATTTTAATAATTTCTTTTTTCTAATTTTACACATAAACAAAATTCTTGTATTTAATATTTTCCAAATAAAACCAAATAATAACTTTCTTCTCAAATAAAATAATAACTTTTTAAAACTATAAGGCAGAACTAATCTCTTAATTTATTATATTTTATTTTAATATTTTATTACTCAATTGAATTTAATTTATACTTTCATGAAAATTTGAATTTACTATTTAATGAATTTACTTCTTTAATTAATTACAAATTTTTCTTAATCTAACATCCTAAGTAACCCAGTATTTAAAATAAATTTATTTGAATTTACTTCAGGCAATTTAATGGGGACTAACGTATTTTACGCTTCTACCGACCTTTTCACACTTGTCCAGGCGTCGCGACGTTGTGGTGAAATCCGCGAACGCTGTCTAGTGATGACAAGCTACAGATGTTCTGCGTGCTGATAGAGTTGTCTTGTGGGTGAAGGTGGAGTCCTGTAGGGTTGTCTGGATGTATGATGGATGGCTTCTTAAAGATGGATGTGGTGATGCCGTGTCTGCTATCCCGGTTCGACTATTCCCTCGTAGCTACAGTTGCATATCCTAGTGGTCGCCTGGTGGTGTCCTGGAGTCCTGTCTGGAAGCTATACGAATCACTCCATGTATCAGCTGTCCTGTAGGCTATGTTTTTCTTCCAGAAAATCCCAAGTTAGGCCAACTTGTATAGACTAAGTTGCCACTGAAGTTCTTGTAGAGTTAATGCGGTGTCTATTGCTGCATCCCAGATGATAACCGCAATGCCGTATCTTCTTACTTGTTATAAAAATTTAAAGTTTAACGAAGAAAATACTCAGCTTCTAGCACGCTAAAGTATTTTATAAAAAACAAGTATCTGCTCTCGATGCGTCAACTTACATCGTAAAAGTAATAAGGCCCTCTGCGCGATGCGTTACTTTACATCGAAGAAATAATAAGGCTCGTCGATGCGTTACATTACATCGCAAAAATAATAATCCTCCCGAGTTTCCCCGAGCAATCGTTTATATAAGGTTTTTCGGCACTATTTCATTGCCAACCTAAGCTTTCTACCACTGTATTTCACAAATGCTTTAAAATCCATTTTTTCGCCAATTTCAAACTACTAGTCTACGTAACTTTTCATCCTGAATTTTATTATAATTTTCTCATAATTTTGTAACATGATTTAGCCTTTGTTTTAATTAAGTTTCTATTGTTTCTTTGAGTACGCCCCTTTTCGTAAACTGGTCACCCTGTTCTCCTTCCATCAGTCTCGTCTTTGGACCTCCCCTCTACTGTCTTGCGTTCTTATCTGGCTTCCCTCAGTTTTGTGCTATGGAAATCCTTTTTCCATGTAACTCTTCCAGGGTTTTTCCGATTTTCCTGAAACTGACCTCATTTTCCTCAGCTCGTTGTTACCTTTCCACACGAACTCGAGTGACGTTCGTACGACTCCTGGTTCGCGTACACGACCCGCGCGCGTTTTTCCGCGGCGATTTTTCCCGGAAAAGTCTTAAATTCACACTTCTTTCGGTTTTTCTTTTTCCACTTTTCTTGTCCATTAGTTTTCATTCACTAGCCGGATTTTCATCTCATTTCTGCTTCTGGTTGTCTTGCTGTGAGGTTAGGGACTTCAACGATTTTTCACAAACTAGGGTTTTACTTTACTCCCGAAACATATTTCAAATACTGGATTATTTTTACATAACTACTTCATTTACATACTATTTACTATTTTGAATTGTTAAAAGTTTGAATTTAAATTTTTAATTAGCTGTAAAGGTGCAAAATCTATCACCTTTTTCCTTTCATAAATTTTCTAGTTTTTCTTTTACATTATGAATTACATTTATCAATACTAAAACTTGTTTTAGTTATAATTTAAAAAACTTTATTTTTAACCTACTTTTTTATCCTTTAAACTTTATAAATTACCATTAACTTTTCTATATGACAAAATTTCGCTAAAACTTATTTCACCTTTATTTTAGGCCTCTTTAAGAAAAGCCTAAAAAACCTTTTCTTTTTTAAATTAGAGGAATTTTGAAAATTTTCTCATTCTTTGAAAGCTCGTATCTTACGTAACTTTATGATTTTTTAATATCTAATCTTGCAGTAAATACACCCGCCGTTAGCGTAATGCATTTCCCGAAGATTTTTATTTTTTATTCAAATCTTGGATTTTGGCTTCCCGTAGGAATCTTTTAAGTAATTTTTATAAGTTCCCAATCCTTTTCAGACAGGCAGGGTCCAAAAGTTTAATTCTACCCGATAACAGACCGCCCGCGTATACATGCTGATCTCGTGACCTACATTTGGCTTTAACTCACTGCAAGTCCATATTATTCAAATTTACAAAATTAATTGCAAATTTAAAATCAAGACCTACAACGAGTTTTGTCCGTTGTAAGCTACCCCTCTTAAGATATCTGGTTTGATCGGCTCCGCCAAAAACCCAAGATATTGAAACCTTCTAAATATAATATCATTCCTTTTTCATTTTCCTTATATCTTATTACATTCTTATATCTAGTTCTGCCTTCCTAATCTAACAATTTACATATCACACATTCATAATATTTTTATACATTTCATACTATACTTTTCATTGTTCTTCTTATTCTCCATAATCTGAAATTACATTTACATAATATACCATGGTATACATTTCCTTTTGAAATGCTCACTGGATGAGTTTATTTCCACTGAAAACACATGTTTATACTGTACACTACTCATATAAATACAGGGACACATTTTAATTTGCCTGATAACAAACTAACAATATTTTACTGGGTTACGTTTTTATACTACTGTTATTTCCCCGCATTCATACTTCCCGAATTTTTATAATCCGCGTTTTATACGTTCTACATTATTTTACCCTTTATGTTTTGACAATTTTTTTATTTATTTGCCTAAGTGGCTTCAACTATAATAATTGAGAGTTTTTTTTTTTTTTTTCTTTTTTTTTTTCTTTTTAAGTGTACTAAATAGTTTTCCTTTGCTTTTCCCTAGTATCCCCCTTTATAATTTTCCATTACAGTTTCCTTTCCTTAAGTTATTCCTAGGTTAAGCTTACTTTCTTCCTTCCAGAATCTTAACTACTTAGACTCTCCTAACTCATTTTACGCATAATTACCTTTTTTCCAAGTAATATGCAACCCCTATATACCCCTTACTCGTGTATTAGGACATTCCAGGCTCCTGACTTGTTTGTAGATTGCATTCAAACATTTTATTCCTGGATCTGTATGTACAATTTACTTTAAACCCCCAAGCAATGCCTTTGCGTGTAACCGAAAAGTGCTTAGGCCTTACCCTGTATCTATCAATGAGTCGAGTTATTTATTTAGGCCTACTTCATTCATTGCAGTGTGCTGTGTTCTCTCTCCCCACTGCCTGACCTTGATCTTGTTTCCGCTCAGCTGTTTTCAACCATCCCCTCCTGGCTAATTTGTTCTCTGCCCTTTACAATCTCATCGCACCGCTTGTGTTTACATTCAATCAAAATATTTACATTTGGGATTCCCCAGTATGGCTAATCACTTTATGCATTAGGCCTACCTTTTCTTCAAAACAATAATATTTACAGTGTTAATTTATTTTTGGATGACAACTTAACTTATTGAATATATGGTTTGAGATCTCGAACATCGTATTTTCCCTTTATTCTTCCTGTAACCCGGTCTTCTACAATATAGGTTTTATTTCCTACTCTTTCGTTTATTCGGAAAGGTCCTGTGTATAAAAGAAACAGTTTTCTGGTCTCGCCTTTAAATTTACTCGCCATAATGCTAGTGTTCTGTGTTACTAACACTAAATCCCCTACATTGAAGTTTGTAAATCTGCGACCATGGTTTTGTTTAGCAGCTCGTTGGTTTCCGGCCCTTATGATCCTGGCCTGGCACTTCTGGTGTTTTTCGCGCACCGTTTCTTCTCTTGGATTTGGTTGTTCCCTCGGGAAGACTTCATCCCACACGTACCTCGCCTCCTGGCCAAACTGTATTTCTTGAGGGGTGTATCCTGTGGTGTCGTGTGGCGTTGTGTTTAGAACGTCCTGTATATATTCCAGGTATTGTTTCCAATTTGCCTGTCGGTTGTAGCAATATGTTCTAAGCATTCGCACAACTTCTCGGTTCACCCTCTCCGCCAGATTTACTTGTGGATGTCTTATAGGGATAAGTACATGCCGAACTCTTTCTTCCTGGATCCACTCCTTCCAATTCCCTGAAGTAAACGCCTTGCCATAATCTGTTAGGATACTTTCGGGTTTACCAACTTCTGCAAAGTACTGCCTCATTTTATCTATACTATTTTCGGTCGTAGGATTTCTTACTGTGTAAAGTTTTACATATTTAGAGAAAATATCCACTACCACTAAGATATGTTGTACATTTCCTAAACCTCTTGGTAGTGGTCCTAAGAAATCAATCGCCACTACTCGGCCTATATTATTTGTTATGATTGGCCTACTTTGACCTATTAAATATTGATTCGGGTATTTCGCTCTTTGACAAATGTCGCACTTTCTAATCTCTTCCATAATTCGATTGTTCATATATTTAACATGCCACCTATTTTTAATCATGTTATATATCTTATTTCTTCCTGCGTGACCGTACGTTTCGTGCACTTGTTTTATGAATTCTTTTA
>JAGFPH010008909.1:18384-35791 GCA_018207615.1 Philaenus spumarius
GTGTTTGTACCACAGCCTGGAAGAGCGGGTTATGCTCAGGCCAAGGCATACAGACCCATCTGCTTAAACTCATTTCTACTCAAGACAATTGAGAGAATACTGGATAGAGATATTCGGGAGACAGTGCAAAGGAACTTAGCCTTGCACGGAAATCAGTTTGCTTATAGACCAGGCAGATCCACAGATGCAGCTCTACATCAACTTGTGAGCAGGCTGGAGGAAAGCCTGGATGGTAAGGAAGTAGCACTGGCGGCATTTCTGGATATAGAGGGTGCCTTCAGTAACACTTCACACCAGTCGATTTTGAGGTAGTTAGAGGGGTGTGGGGTGAACAAAATTGTTGTAGGATGGGTTGATGCCATGATAAGTAGCAGAAAAATTCAGGCTTCCCTGTATGATGAATCTATCATAATCAGGGCTAGGCGAGGATGTGCTCAGGGAGGCGTTCTTTCCCCCCTGCTATTTAACCTTGTAGTGGACAAGCTTTTGCAGAGGCTAAATGCACAAGGATTTTACACTCAGGGTTATGCCAATGACGTCGTCATTGTGGTAAGAGGCAGAGATCTGAAGATTGTCAGTGACCTCATGCAGACTGCCTTTACTCTGGTTGAAAGATGGTGTCACGAGGAACAGCTAGCTGTAAATCCTGAAAAAATTTATCTTATTCCCTTACAAGAAGAAGGAAATTGGAGGTTAACCAGCTGCCTAAGCTCTGTGGGCAGAAGGTAGCATTTGGTGATCAGGTGAAGTACTTGGGCATCTTGCTGGATAGAAGACTTACCTGGAATTCGCAGATGGAGAGGTTGATAACTAGGGCCAAGAATCTTATGTTTGCATGTAAGAGGGCTGTAGGTAAAACATGGGGGCTAAAACCAAAGATGGTTATGTGAATTTACACCATGATCAATAGACCACTAGTCGCTTATGCGGTGGTAGTATGGTGGCCTAAAACAGTTCAGAGTGTTGTCGGTGGGAGGCTGGATAGTGTCCAAAGGATGGCTTGCCTGGCTGTGACAGGTGCTATAAGGTCGACTCTGACGGACACATTGAATGCCCTCCTGCGATAGGTAACTGCAAAATAAATCAGGTGGTCTCTAAGGAAGTTTTAAACATGCCGCCAGACCACCTGATTCCAAAACTCTCTATTGAGAAACCCTTCAAGACAAAAATCTTCTCTAGGGAAGAATGGGAGTCTGGAAGGAGTTTATTCGACCAGCAGGATATAGTCTGGTTTACAGATGGCTCGAAGACGGAGACGGGAACAGGGGGTGGAGTCAATGGGGTTCAACCTGAGGGCTGCTCTGTCCTGTATCTAGGCAAACATGCTACTGTTTTTCAGGCAGAAGTTTGTGCGATCTCGGAGTGCATAGAAGAGAACCTTAGAATGGGATACAAAGGTAAAAACATCCTGATTTTCTCTGATAACCAAGCAACGATCAAACCGCTAAACTCATATAGAGTAAAATCTAAAGTGGTGTGGCACTGCCTCTCGGCATTGATGAAGCTTAGCCAGGGGAATGAGGTTTCTGATGAGGTTAGCCATCAGGTAATGTGAGAGAGCAGATGAGCTAGCCAGGAAAGGGTCTGAGTCTCCTCTTGTGGGCAATGAGCCGGTGCTTGGGATTTCCTATGGGCATGCCAGAGCATCGGTTGAGATGTGGATGCAGGAGGGCAAAGACAAAGCCTAGAGGGTTTCAGGAACAAGTGGACTTGCCAGGAAGTTGTTCAAGCCAGGCAGGAAACATGCTGAAGAACTTATCTCGCTAGGAAGGGATAAAATGAGATAGGTGGTTGGCCTATTAACGGGTCACTGTCACCTCAGGAAACACCTACATAGAATTGGGATTGCCGAGGAGAGTATATGTAGGAAATGCAGTTTGGCTGAAGAATCGGCGGAACACATCCTTCTGGAATGTGAAGCTCTAGGTAGAGCCAGAACTTTTACCCTATTCCCCCCAGGGCAGGAAAGGGAAACCATCGTAGGAAACCCAATAGGTAGCATCTGTGTCTTTATGAGGAAGACGGGTATTACTAGGTGGGAGAATAACTAGGAAATTGAAGGGGGTAAAAGATCTATTTGGTCAACGCCGGCAGGGTTCTTTTAGGATTTTGCAACCCATGGAGGAAAAAAACAAAAAAAAACAGTCATGCAAAACAAATTTGCAGTAGCGAAGCACGGATAATCAGCTAGTAGTTTATAAATGTACAGAAGACTTCAATGCAGCAATGTTTTTTGTAAGTTTTATTAGAATATTCATCGCTTGTTACGTCCCACAAACAAGGTCTATTGAGAATAACTTCTATAAATGACTCGTCAAAATTTTCTACTGACATTTTTATATTAAACATTAATTAATAATTGTAAATTTGTAAAAATATAAATAATAGGCCTAATTAAAATAAATTCTGTAAGACTTGAACAATTTAAAAAAACGCAAAGTAAATCAGCTTTCACGCGTAAACAATTTACTAATTTTTAAATGATGGCGCGCTACTAGTGTCTCTTCTCGCGGGGAGAGACACTATAGAGTCACAGAATCTGGTAGCTCGTCTGTTGCACATTTAATTGGTAGTACATTTAATGTTCCGTACACTAGTGTACGTACACCTGTGTCTCGTCTGTTGTTAGCCTAAAAGAGCAAATAAAACAATAATATATAATTCCTT
The DNA here is from genome assembly GCA_018207615.1 of Philaenus spumarius. Taxonomy (NCBI): domain Eukaryota; kingdom Metazoa; phylum Arthropoda; class Insecta; order Hemiptera; family Aphrophoridae; genus Philaenus; species Philaenus spumarius. The sequence continues at coordinate 21,052 of JAGFPH010008909.1, forward strand.
TTATTATTTTTTTAATTTTTTTATTACAGTTTAAAACATTTTTTAACATATGCACACAAACATCTTAATTTACATAGGAAATAAATAAATAACATTACATTAATCTAAAACCAATGAAGTAATGGTAAGTACTTATTAAATACTGTACAGTTAGCTGGCTGGCTATCATTACTCATAAATATAAATTACCAGATAAATAGACTAATTTAAATATAAAATCCTTTATTGTTGTTCTGTGTATATTATATTTATTTTTCTAGTTGCGTTTAGTTTCAGGTACCTATTTAACAAAAAAAAACTATTTTTTTTTTTTCTAAATAACTTATGCTAACGAATGTCGGTAGGCCTACTGGATGAAATTCCATTGTAATAAATAATAAAAAAATTTTATACTTTGACAAAATTCTTTTAATAAGCCACGACGACCTAGGCTTTGCCAGCTATGCCATAATCGTAGACAACCTAAAAACTTAAGTTCGATAATGTTGCAGCTGACAAAAAGAATTATTGCAGTTCGGCATTGATTATTAAAAGAATTTTGTGAAAGCACAAAAATTAATTATTTACTAGTGCTTTGTCATTGTTAAAACAATATTTTTTCATTGTATTTTCCAGTTTCATTATGTCAGAAAAATTGACAAGACAAAAGTAATTTCGCAAATCCATTACACAATTTTGGCAGATGTAGTGACAATATTGTCCATAATGTGCATGCATGTTATTTGTCAGATGATGGTACCAGGAGTTTTCATCAATAACATAATATGTAACTAGAACAGATGCTATTCATTTATTTTAAATAATTAATCGTAGTTATACTGATTTGAATAAAAACGACGAACCATAAAACAAGGAACAAAAACAATAACTAAACAACTAAATTGTAAGTTATGTTTAATACGCTACCCTTATGTACATTTCGATGACATGGTGAAATGTACATAAGGGTAGTGTATTAAACATAACTTACAAATTAATTGTTTAGTTATTGTTTTTGTTCCTTGTTTTGTGGTTCGGGGTTTTTATTAAAATCAGTGTGATTTTGTCGCCGCAGTGCTCTTTTATTTGTTTAATCGTAGTTATGTTACCACAACTTATGAAGTACCGGTACACAATTTTACTCTTCTGTTGATAACTTTCTATTCATATTTAGCCTAACTATTCTAGTCACAAATAAAATGTGCATATTCTACACAAAGTGTTCAGCTCTTGGCTCAAAAATTTGGTGCAGCCAAAACTACAGATACTGTTGAGAGCTCAAGAGGTTGGGTATCAATGTTAGGCTGTTTGATTGTATGTTTGGTTTTACTCTCACAAATCAAACATTAAACCAATCCTAATATACACAATTTTAAGATAAATGCATCCAAATAACATTAATTGAGTGCCTGTTAAAGGACATCTGATGGTGGAGGGAATTTTTAATGCTCTCGATGTAACTTTTTGCATGGTTTTTTTTTTTGCTAGTGATCTTATAGGTACTTACTTTTTTGAAGGAACTGTCACAGAAGATAACCATATTGAATTATTACATGGTATTGTCACACCCCAACAAAAATATTATCTTATCTTTAAACAACTCTTCCACACTGCAGAACATTGTTTGAATTTTTTTTAATTGTGTATAAACATTTGGTTAACATAAGATCAATAAAAAAATCACTCACCAGACCTCATAGACAATTTTATAAGGGGGTTAGTAAAATACAGTGTTTACTCTGTGAGAGAACAGTATTAGAGACAGTTGCAAAAATTGAATTCAAAGGGCTGCCTTTAATGAAGTACTGTAATGTGATGAAATTTATGTTTCCTGGTTGAAGAAATGTTATTGCTGCCTTGAAAAAAGAAGGAAGATATTTTGTAATTGAATTTTACTTTTATCTGCAACATATGCTTTGTCTTTCTTGGGAAGCGATGTTAGCTCAGTTGGCAAGGTGGTGACAATATCCTAGGGTTCCAGCCATTGGAGTTGATTATTTCTATTATTTATTCCACTTCTCAGATTTCATTAGTCTATCTAGTAAGCAGTAAAAAGTAGGCCGAAAGCAAAACAAAACATTTATGAAAATTACAGACCATGTACCTTTGCCTCTGTAAATAAATTTATTATTTATTTAGGCTAACTTATTGTTTAAACAGTATTATTAAAATATTAAATGTATAATATAGTACATACAGACAGGTGCACAACTGAATAAGTCTGCCTTCACTTTATATAACTGTTTGTTAGTGGTAGTGGGCCTCTACAGAAATAAATATTTATTTTGACAAGGTGTGAAAAAACCAATCAGTTTTTCAGTTATAGATAAAAAATGGTTAAAATATATGTAATTTAGTCTAAAATTGAAAAGTCCTAAATACCTAATTGCTTGGTCGTAATCCTAATTTTATTATAGGAGACATTTTTTATTTAAAATTTGTTTTATTAAAAAAAGCCAGTAGTATGAAGATTTTTGAAAAGGCTGCATAGTTTTTGTTAAGGAAAAACCTACAGCCAATGTTCCAAAGAAAAACATAATTTGTAAAGAATTATCAAAATATAACTAAAATAATATTAGCTATCCGTTCCATTGTATAGTATTTTACTTGTAACTTCTAAATAGTATTAATCCTAAGCAATATTTTTGTATTCCTTACCTACTTTTGAACTAATGTAAAAGATACACCAACAAATCCTATAGGTACTACTCTGCTTGTTCGCTGACAGAGTAGTAAACAAGTTTACAACAAAGAGTAGTAAACAAGTACAAGTCCTTTACAAACAGAGTTTGTTGTACTCTGATTGTAATTTATGGAACAGGTTTTTAATTTAGGACTAGACTGGCCAATTATTAGATAAACATATTCAGACATTTTATAGAAGCTGCATTTTTACATGTACATATACAATATCTTTAATATAAAATAAAAAACAATTAAACTAATCAGTCATTAAGGAACTTAAAATAATTACTAAGACAGTAACTTCACACCAATCCAATTCAAGTACAGAAAAAGGTTTTTAGACCTTTGGCCGATTCCTTCCTTGCGGATGTGATCCAATTGCATTATTTTTAATACACGGAAGAAGTCGATCAATAGCCAAATTACGCACTCTACGAATGCGAACAACAAACACAAAGAATATAATTACTCCTTGTAAAGTGTTAAGAATGTCCGTGAATAACCAGATCTGTGGGGGCCCTTTAACCAGGAAAGATATAAGTTCCAGTGTCCAATTAAGTCCCATTACAACAAACAGGATCAAACACTGTTTAAATCTAAAACACAAAGGAAAATAGAGTAATATGAAATACATTTACCAAGTCATAGCATAGATATTACAAAATAAGAAAAAACAAAATAATAACTATTTCTTAGATATGAGAGAAACCTTATCAATGAAACCAAAGAAATATGATAATTATTTACAGAATTATCTTACACGGCTTATACCGGTACTTAAACTATTACAAAACTGATTGACACTAATGTTTTTTAACTTCAGAAATCATTTAAATCAGGTAAATTATATTAGTATTCCCTCTAATTCTTTTTTGAAATATATCATAACCCAAAAATTTATAAAGCAATGTTTGAGTAACTGAGTTAATTTTTTCACTTTGGATCTTTGTTTAGCTGAATAACATATCTACAGGTTATTGCTACAGATTCATTAACACATTCGCTACCGAGCATCGCATATAAGCTTCGCATGGTTCATCGCCATAGACTATCGTGACACTATTAAGCAATATACATAGACTGGGACAAACAGTTGTGACATTCGCCTCAGACCGTGAGTATAATTTTGTTCAAATGAGTTAATACGAGGTGTGGCTAGAAAATAACAGGACTGGTTTTCTGTGAGACAAACTGTGCGAACCTCAAGGTCAAACGCCATATTGCCGAGTCGCCTGATATCCCACTGCACATTTCAGCCAGCTTGACGACACTAGCTAGCTGAGTTGGACCGTGTATCTAACACTCGTCGGAAAAATAGTAGGCATTTTAATTGAGCAACGTGAAATTTTTAGTGAAACTCGGTAAGTCCGCAACAGAGACCTATTCTCTCTTACAACAAGTGTATGGAGATGAATGCATGTCACGTACACAGGTTTTTTAGTGGCATATGCATTTCAAACAAGGGCGAGAAGCTATCGAAGATGATCCACGCCTAGGACATCCTCCAACTTCGAAAATGAGTGAAAACATTTAGGAAATAGGCTATCTCATGCCAAGATTGATGTTTGAGTATCCGTGCAGTTGCTGAGGCTGTAGGAATTGATAAAGAATCGGTTTGACAAATATTACATGAACATTTCAACATGAGAAAAGTGTGTTCCAAAATGGTGACCAAAATCCTCACGCCTGAACAAAAGGACTCACGGGTGGAAACTTGTTCTGACTTCTTGAAAAACATCAATAAAGATCCTAAACTGTTGTAAGAGTAATTAGATGTGACGAATCATGGTTTTTTACCTAAGACCCAGAAAATAACCACCAATCAATGCTCTGAAAGTCTGCATTCACCAAGACTGAAGAAAGCTCAAATGTCCAAATCTAAATTCAAGGCCATGATGATTGCTTTTTTCGACATCGATGGAATTCTAATTGTAAATTGGGTTACTGAAGGTGAAATAGTAAATAAAGAATATTATGTAGAGGTTCTATCCACTCTCCGTGAGTGAGTAAGAAGAAAGCGACCAGAGTTATGGAAGAACAAGTCATGGATTCTTCATCAGGACAACGCCCCAGCCCACACTGCACTGGCTGTTAAGTCATTTTTGGCCACGCATGGGATCCCTTTTTGCAACATCCACCCTACTCACCAGACCTAGCTCCGTGTGACTTTTTTATGTTTCCGAAAGTGAAGGAAGATTTGAAAGGAACCAGGTTTGATACAGTGGAAGCTGTGAAAGAAAAAGCGATGGAGACCATGAACATGCTTTCAGAAAATGACTTAAAACACTGTTTTGAACAGTGGAAAATTCGATGGAAAGGTGGTGGGAAGTATATTGAAGGGGATAAAGTGAAAGTTGTAAATTAAAAATAATAAAAAGAGTTACACAAAAAATCCCGTTAGTTTTCTACCTTGTATTGTTTTTTTTTTACTGTTTTCAGCATTTTTTAAGTCATTATAAATATGCAATATTCAGTCTATGTCAAGAAACATAGTAATTTTTTTGGGGGTGGAAAGGGGAAGAAATTTTTCTGAGAACTTCGCATCTTAAAATTTCCACAAAATAAAAAGGCGGAAAAACAACCAAGAATTGTTGCGTGAGAAAGGGGACTAATTTTCATGATAACTTAACATCTTCATGTTCCCACATGAAAGATCATTTAGCATAAATCACGCTATACAATTTCTAGCTTTTAAAATCGTCAAAGTTGCAGACCAAGCACCTCCATATGAGCGCAGACCTTCTTACATACTGATACCAATAAATCAGGTCTTTAAAATATACTAGAACTTCAAAATTAGCAATTAAGTAACAAAATAATCCTGTCAAAAATATGCGACATCAATCTATTTGAATTATACCAGGCATCACAAATGTGTGGCATCAGTCTGAGGATACAAACCGGCCGTAACATAAATGCAACGCTAGTCTATGCGTACTAACAAAATTTGACTATGGTGGTAGCGAACGTGTTAAACAGTGTTTATAAGTAAAGCAGGAAACAAGTACTCAATTTCACTCTATAAAAGCAAATAGGATGGATTTGTAAAACCTGTATTGAATACAGTTAAGTTACATATGTGTAATTTTATTATAAGACAATGAAGTGACTCCCACCACAAAAAAATATACGAACTTAAATAGGACCAAAACCTTTTGCGACTGTTAAAACTAAGGCATCTGAAGATTCTTTTATGATACTTTGGAATTTGACCTCTTGCTTTTATAGGAGTTAATTTGTGCATTAATATAACTTAATTAGCTCTTTTAAAAAAATATTACCATTGTATTGCATTCAAATAAAATATTGATCTATAGACTGTAGGCTATTGAAAAAAAGCAAGTAAAAAATCATGTATATAGTGTAACCTCTGTGAATGAAATTAAGGGCACAATTAGTTATTAATAAATACATAAGAATAAACTAAACTGGTAATGCTTAACCCTAGAATCCCAATGCTTATAAAAGTTTCATGATTCCTAACTCTTAGTTTATGAGACGACAAGTAAAATAAAAGAATAAATACTTAAAAAGAATAAAGTAATTCGTTGTATTAGCACTTTCAAAACAAATGATATGTAAGACCAGTGACCAAGGAATAGTATCCCTTGGTCACTGTTTAAGACATACAACTGACATAGTTTGAACCAGTTTATTGCTCTTGAACAAATTCAAAGCACCACTATCCTTGATGGTCACCACACATTGCTTTTGAGCAATCTCGTCAATCGACATTTCTTGGATGCGCAGAATGAGCAAATATTTCTTCTCTGAGGTTCTTGTTGTACAGGTTGCGTATCAGGAACTTCTCGATGCAGGATGTTGGCATCGCAATGTTATTGCTACATAGACGCAATGTTATTCGAAAACTAACACCATTCCCAACGCCTCGTCTACTAGACTACACGATCACAGTTTTCGCACAAATATATACTTACAACCGGTTTCCGATACACCAATGTGGCCGTCTGTGTGGCAAATAAAGATACTGGAGTGGTGGGAATGGACACTACAACGTAGCAGAGATGGGGAATGAAAACATGGCGACCATCTTCTACTAGACGAAGCGTTGGGATTCCAGGATTAAACAGCACTCAGTTGTTTTGTTCAAGCAACTCTACTTTACATTTTTTAAATTATTATTATCAAAAGGCAAAAAACCTGAGTGGTCATCATCACCTGATTTCTTTATTTTCATTCACATCTTAATAACAATTAGGAAGATTACTACTTTTCACTTCATCTGAAGTTTACATTTATGTAATGTAGGCCTACATATTTTTTTATGTTTAACCTTCTGTGCCCTAATTTTTTTTTTACAAATTTATATTACCATTCTTGAAAAATATTTAAAGAATAGGGACTATGGCAAGAACCTCACTCTTGATAACTTGGACAGCCACCCTGTTTGCTTTACCTGGAAATTTAAATTAAATATAAGTCACTTCCTATATAAAATAAAGAGAAACTCCAGGCGATGATAACCACCCAGGTTTTTCATCTTTAACCCCAAAAAAAAAAAATAAAGAGAAACTAGTAAGACTTACAACTCAATTCTTCGACTAGCTGTGGAACAAGTCTGTTCTGTACCGCGTAAAGTGTAATTATCTTCTTGGTAGACTAATTCCAAATCACTTCGCAGAGAGTTGATACTTAAGACAAACAATGTGATGTTGAACAGTAGCAGTAGACCGACAGGGCCATAAAAGTAGGGCAGAGCAGCCTCATCACCTAAACAAACAAAAAATATATTGCATAAAAGAATTATTCTTATAAAAATTTCTAGTAGAAAATATTTCTAAGAGGAATATGAATAAACATGATAAATAGTAAAAGCAATTCAAGTAAAATTATCTTATATTATATGTAGGCCTACTAGTATATTTTTCACCTTTTAAAATTCATAAATTATTTAATTTGCTTCAGTTTTTGCTTCAAGTCTACCTAATTTGAAGTATTGAATTCACATGAAACACACACTTTCATTTTGTTATCTCTGGGCTTTAAAAGTACTTATTTCAATATAGGATGAATGATTTGAAAGTTTAAAGCTGCTTTACAAGACTAGCTTCAAAAGTCATTGATTCAAACAATCCCAAAAAGTCAAATAATATTTAAATCTAATAAGACCCTAACAGACAATATGTGACACATTCAGTTGGATGTGACTTCTGATATGCTTCAGGCCTTCTCCCCATTCCTATCTATGAGTACTAATAAAACTACCAGTATTTGTAGTAACTTTTTATAAAAAACTTTCTATTAATAAATAACTATAACTATATCAGTATTTCGAGTATAGTTACTGTAACTAACTTGCAAAACTGGTTTCATAAGAATGAGAACAGTTTTATAGTCACTTTTATTTTAATTATAAGCATAATAATTCATGTGAACACACAAACAACATAGATATTCAACAACAATTTGACACTGGTTGTCTGGTTCAGAAGGCCAAAAACAGATTAAAATTCTCGATCGCAGTAAAATATACATATATTTCAAACAAATCCTAGAGAACAAGACAAATAAATTGACAGCCACTTACCATTAGGGCCCATTACTTTAAAGAATGAATTTTAATGTACACTCTGAATATTACAACAAGTGATAATAACCACATTTTTAATGTTTAAACTATATTTTTTATTTAATTTTCCCCATGAAAAACAACTATTTTTTTCAGCTATACATTTTAATAAAAGCAACCTCTAATGATTACAAACTATTATCCAAGCGTATGATATATTATGATATTTTCTAGAAAGAGCTAGATCGGGGTATGCGGATTAAGGAGTACCCCTCCTTCAGCAAAAGAGGTGTGAGGAAATTTTTGACCTCTCCAAGAAAACTTTTAAAATTTGGGAAGCCAATTTCGCTATTGAAATATTAACCCACACAGCATTGAGTCTGTACCTATACTCCGTCAATGAATACACAAAGCTACAACGGGCCTGGAGGCCGCACCAATTAGTAACCATTAGATTTACATACTTGAACTCTTGTAAAAAAATAAATAAGTATATGTAAAATCAAACGGTACATAACATATTCTAGTCCTAACCCATTTCTATGTAATACTGACTTTTAAATAACTGTCTTAAAAGAAAAATATCTGACTATAATTTAATAATGCTGCATACATATTTTCCTTTTCCTGGGAGCTAGGGGGGCCTTGGCCTCCCTCTGCCCATAGGTATGGGCGTCCTGCTATTAACTATAGTCTGTGTTATATAGGTTGACCTAACATGTAAGGCAAACCATACCAATTTATGATAACAATATGTGTTGAAAAAAGCATTGCATCTGTTTTGTCAACATACATTTGTTAAAAAATACACTTTTCACCAAAAGTGTTTATAGGATTTTTACTAAAGAAATATAAAATAGGCCCCTTAAAGTTGCAATCTATTATAAGGTTCTTTAATTTGGTCATAATGCACAGGTACATTTAACTTGATGTTTGTGAATGTGCATCATGACTAATTCAAATAGACACTCGCTCAACTGGGATTTTGGGTTTATTTTCGTGGTTTGACATGGATATGGAGGTGTGACTGTTGCAAAAATGTTGGAAGTTTACTGCTAAACAGTAATAAGGAGAGGTTTGTTCCTAGATTTTACAGTCAGGTTAGTGGTGTATATTGAAGACCACTAAAGAATACCATTGCGTGGCGGCCAACAGGATGGGCGCACAGCGTTGCCATATCTACTAGTCTCGAACACTTCTGGTATTTACCGCTCGAGGCTTGAGCGCACAGTTTAAAGAATTATAAATGCGTTGAGTCAGCCGCGTTCAGTTAGAAGCATGGGAAGAACGTGACAATGTCGCACTAAGGCGATTGGAGCGTTCAAGATCTCGGTGTACACAAGCCCGTCCCTCAACGGTATTCTTTCGTGGTCTTTATTGTAGTACATGTATTCTATGAGGACTATGAGTAGAAACACTGTTGATAGCCAATGTTGTTGAAGTTAATTCGATTGATTAACCAGCTGAAATAATATAAATGCAGCATAGTAATACTTACTGTGAAACCAACAAGATTGCACGCCAAAGTTAGGTTTTAAGTAAGCAGTTGGAACTGTAGGGGAGAAGTCCATGATCATTGTAACCAGTACAATAAGAGCAGGACAAGTCCAGGCATAGACTGAATACCAAATGAAACGTTGGTTCTCTTGCTTTCTTGTTGTACAGATTCCAGACCTGGAAAAAATTTAAAACTGATAGCATGTTTTGATACCAAAACATAATAACCAATCTGCTATAAAGACAACCCCAATTGCTGTCTTTATCATACTGGAGCTCATTGTTTAATTAAAGGAAATATAAACTGGTAAATAAATAAACAGTTTGAGAAAAAATATGAAAATCAAAAATAATAATTTAATCAAGTTTTATATTATTAGGTTTAATATTTTGTTTCTTTGTTTCAGGCTAGATTAAAGCAGAAAATCAAAATAAGGACTTGATCGGATATCACAGCTCACGTAGCCCAAATGACAATTTTTTTTACCATTTGCAAAATGTGGTTAAAATGTAGGTATACTTGTATAAATGAAAATGTGTGAAACTAAAAGTATGCATGATAACTTATATGAAATGTAGTTCTATAGTACTCTAAGGTAAAAAAACATATATTTTAAAAACTCCAATAAAAGTTTGTATTGTTTCATTTAAAAAAGTTTAACATATCATTTGCACTTTGAGGGTGCACAATACCATTTGTGCAATACTACCAGTAAATGCATCGTACTCATTGAGTGAAGTCAACCATTGTGTAAGCACTTACATTCTTTATAATGACAATGTGCCTTCATTAGTGTTTTAAAAGAGGTTTATAACAAATTTTGGATAGTCATGCTTGAAAATTTTTTGTTGAGTATTTGTTATACGTGCTACATTCCTCTACACTTGATGTACTAATGCTCAAATATGTATAAGTAATTCTCAATGAATCTATCTGTCCGCAAAATATTTCTCGGTAAATAAAACCTCTAATTTTGTTCTAACAAAGAACGTGTTATTTTTATAAATATTTCACAAAATTTTACTTTTACAATAATACAATAAAAAATGTAATTTTCTGATATAGGCCTTTTTAAACCCAAGTTGTGGGAACAAAACTTGTTACCAATCTCTTTAAAATGGTCCATCATAGAGCATTTTTGATAATTTTTAATCCATCTATTTAGGCCTACAAACACTATCCCTCTCATTTATGAGTTAAAGAATGGCATAGGATGTTCCAAGGGTTATATTCCAATCAATGTTTTTTAATACAACGAATTCAATGGAACGATTTTTGACTATCACATAACTTATCTTGTTAGATATTTTATATACACCCCACTTTGAAAACATTTCTAAAAATATCTTTATTTAAAAAAACTGCTCAATTGAAGCAAAGTAATAAATCAGAATAGTGCCAGAATGTTCCAATGTTCTGTACTCATAATATCATTTCATCGATAAATTAATACTCTACAATGAACTAACTATGGCTGGAAAAAATTATAAATATATTGGAATAGGTACCGGTACTACAATTTAGCCAGCAAAAGGCACTGTAAATATTTAATATTTTTTGAGTTCTAAATATTAAAATGTATGCGGATTATAACTAACATATAAAAAATCTGTTCCAGAGATAATGAACTGTGATAGACAGATATGTAGGCTATAAACGAATGCTATAAAGGAATTATATAAAAGGTATGGAACCCCAAAACATCACCCTTAGTTTAGTAATAACTCTCTTTTCACAAAATCGTTAAATGTAAATCTTATTTATTTGTATTTGTTTTCCTTACAAATCAAATAAATATTTCAAACCTAAGTTTGCCTGCCTTTATATACTAGCAAAACCTTACAAAATGAAAACTGTTTTAAAAGTAACAACAATCTTGTTGTGATAGTAGTTACATTTTTGTGATTACATAAAATTTTACAATTTTTTATAATTTATCAATTTGTTTTATAAAATATTATTCAAACTTTTTGTGTCTGGAGAACAACAATCCATGCAAAACTATATTCATTGTAGTATTAGTAGGAAAACTATAACAGTCATTAATTAGTAGTATGTTTCCTCATAATGCCAATATATTTAATAATTTTGATTGATTTTTCTACTAAATATAGTGGACATTTAAAGAGCTAGTTTGATTTGAGTTTTTTAAACTTCACTTTTCAGAAGTAGTACTATTAAAAAAATTAATTTTGAAATTATGTAAAGGCAAGATTTGAAACTGTTATTATCTCCAATAAAATAAGTTCTAAAGTCATAACGATTAAACTACTCTCATAATTAGGAGTTATATATATATATTTTTTTTTTTTTTTTAATACACTACAACTAGCTTTATCAGCTAACCAGCAGCTTATTTTCTAAAAACAATCGTGACAGTTTATAAGGTTATCTCCCAATGTCAATACCTTTGTTCACAGCTCCACACCTACAACTGTGAACATTAAATTAAACCAACTCAAAAGGCTTCAGTCTTTTAAGGTGTCGCACTAACTCTGCATTGTCAAGCAGCTGAAGTACTTCAACGTTTTGGTGTTGATGGGGTCGAGACTCATGCCTTTTAGCTTGCTTTTGTATTTCGGCCTCTACCGTTTCGATCCCTGTGAATAGTGTCATTACTGACATACCAAGGAGCTTTCACTAAATCCCTTAATACTTTATTTTGAAAGGTCTGAATAATTTTGATGTTAGACTTCTTAGTGCAGCCCCAAAGCTGTATATCATATAACCATACAGGTTTTAGCACTTGCTTGTATAGCACTAGTTTGTTATGTACTGATAGTTCTGACTTTCTTCCAATCAGCCAATGAATTTTCTTTAATTGAATGCCCAGTTGTTCGTGTTTCTTCTTGACGTGTTCTTTCCAACATAGCTTAGCATCAAGGGTCATACCAAGATATTTTGCACTGTTGGCATGAGGTACTATATTTTGATCAATATATACTGGCTTGTAATCACATTTTCTATTTGTAAAGTTGACATGTACTGACTTTGTCTCATTAATCTTGATACGCCATTTTTTAGTCCAAGCAGTGACATGGTAAGCCGCCTTTTGTAGTTTATCTGTTGCATCTCCTACATCTTTCCCTACAGCCAGGATAGCCGTATCAACAGCAAAAGTATCAATCAAGACGTCACCATCCTGAGGCAAATCATGAGTATAGATCAAATACAATATAGGTCCAAGTACGCTACCTTGAGGCACTCCAGCTTTGATGTTTCTTAACTCTGAATATTCTGAAGTCATCCCAACTCTAAAAAGTCTATCTACTAAATACTAACTTAATAATTTACTCAATTTTTGCGGAAGTATGGCTTTTAATTTATCATTAATTCCAACATGCCAAACTTTATCAAAAGCTTGAGCATCGTCTAAAAATAAAGCCGAACATATATTTTTAGGAGTTATATGACCAGTAACACATTTATATTGCATGTAACAAAGTAACTGATTTTGAAGTGAGTTGCTCCTAAAAAAGAGTAATAAAAATAGTTGAGTACAATTTGTATTGTATTCTAGTAGTTCACTACATTAGACCCGACATTTGGAATTTTATTTTATAACTTACTCCCTCTCATATGCATCAGGTGTCACAAAAAGTTACTCAAGTTTTATTAGTATTTCATGCTAAAAGTAAATAACTATATGTAACAGAGTATGCACTTAGTTCTTTATCTAAAAAACTGTGGGTTCTATGTAAATGACATATTGAATCTTTTTGTACATCTGCCTCTTGAAGTGCAGGCCAAGCTCAAAAAATGAAGCTTTTTGGATAAAGCTTCACTAACAAATCCTATCCTACACAGAAATCTGACTAGTCTAACAGGTATTAATAACAATACTTACGTCAACCTCCACCAAGTATCAAAACACATGATGTTCAACCAGAAAAAGCACGCCATAAATGAAAACTGGATGACAAATGCTGAAAATAGAATACAAATATAATCAAATACCATAATAATACATATTTAACTACAATGTATATGAAAATTACATAAAATTGCATTTGAATTATTATTCCTTTTTAATTATTTGAAAAATATTATTAGGGCCGAAGTTTACAACAATAATTAAATGAATCCAATGTATTCATTAGGTCCACCAATCAACCAATTAACTTCGTGAAGCTTCACTGACATGAACCAGAATTATTACAGTAAGACCTTGATAATCCGGCACTCGATAGTCCGGCAGACCCGATAGTTCGGCATCCATCATTTTAAAAATTGGCACTCATTAAAAATGCATTTTTTGTAATTATTGAGTGATTTAGGCCAGTCTACACTGTCTGTTGGCTCCGCATCCATCAAAAACAATGTGTAAAATCTACTGCTCAATAAACTTGTCCAAAACAAACATCAAACATTTCAATCAACATTTCTCCTAAAAATCGAACCGATTTAAAACAAAGTGCTCTCATCGTCCTTTAAAAACGTTCCCGGTTAAAGAGACCGTTTAATACTTTTCTTGCTGACAGTATTTTGTTGAACGTATTCCACTTAATGAAGATTATTTGAACAAATTGAATTCTTTGGAAAAAGATACATTGAATTTCTTGTAAATAGTTGTTCGATTTAAAACCGCTTTGCACGGTTTGGAAATGAAAGGGGTTCGAAGAATTTGTGACAGTCTGGAGTAAAAATATCAAACCCCCACCACGTACTGACTAACAGAAGCCAACAACAAAGGGGAATGGAGCCATTCCTACCTGAGGCCCATCAGTTAGCGGTAATCTCTATACGCAGTTTTTGTTATGTAGTTTCTATGTGCAATTTACACATATATTTATAGTTTATTCCCTGTTTAAACCATTTTTAAGGAAGACGACGATAATCCGACATATTCGATATTCCGGCATCACCAGATCCCCGAGCATGCCGGATTATCGAGGTCTTACAGTAAATTACAAATTAGAATGATTATGTCTGCAAGGAACTTAAATTGCCATTGGTGATTGAAGTAAAATAGTTTAATTTCATATACTGGGTATCAATTTCATAATTTCTACTGTAAAATACATACCACAGCTCCATTCCCTTTAGTA
>JAGFPH010008909.1:35801-51313 GCA_018207615.1 Philaenus spumarius
TCTTCTAGGATTTATCACAGAATATTTCAAGAAATATTGCTTATCTATTTGTTTACCGGTACTATATCAAAGATTGTAAATATTCCTTTTAAATCATACTTTTTCTAAATAACTAAGCTAATGACAAGAACTACTGTATATTGCATTAAATTTAATCACGAGGGGCATTCGAAAAGTAAAAACTTTTTTTATAAAACTTCACACATGGTATTTTTGTTTGAATCTGTTTTTACACGAAAGATCAAACTTGAAAATATCTGCCGATACATTTTCTGGTAATGTTGATGTATTTATGACATGAGGAAACCAGTTTGTTTATTCCCTCTTCAAAACACTAGTTTCGCCAATGATGACAACATAAATGAACTGCATTTGTTTTATCATAGCACTAGCCAACCAGAGAGTTCTTCAGGTACAGGAATAGATCATAGTCACTCGGTCTGGGTATCACTATGGATGGTCAAAATTAGTAAATTGTGGCACCAGAAGTCAGACGGAGAATTATCATGCACCTGGACGATTTTATGACAAATCATACTGCACTTGTTTTGACATATGCAATGAAAAAAAATCAACAATCCATTCATGTCCCAAATCACATAAATATGATTTTCAATATTGGATATCTGGTTTCGATTTTCTTTTCTTTTTTCTTTCTTTTTTTTAGAATCTTGTGTGGCTCTAATCCATTGATTGTACCAAGTTTTACTATTTAGCTATAAACTCCGCAACCATCTTAATCAAAATTGAGTAAAAAATGTCAATGGCAATTTTCTAACCTTTTTGTGTTATACTCTTCAGATGGCACTTTTGGTGTCCAAAACTCATACGGTAGATAACCTAACTCATTTTTCACAATCTTTTGTAAATAAATTTCTCTTATGATTTTCAAAAATCAATTTGAAATCAATCAGAAAATCAATTTCTACAATGAAATTGTAAAATGCTGAAGAATTTTTCTCAACAATTGTTCGATTAATTCTCCTAACCCGAGCTTGATTGACAACAGAAGGCCACCGACGACCGACTCTATGGTTCATCATACTCATTCGTTTAGCTTTTGTTGAACTGTCTTTCATTTCCTAACCTGCTATCACTCATGGCACTTTAAACATAAATCTCACATTAAAACCTCATAATACATGTATTACTGCATATAGTGAACACTAAAATAACCATTATTTTCAAAATATACATAAAAGGATTGGTATGAGTAGAAACATTAAGAGATATTTTTTTAATAATTGAAGGTTTGAACTCTATGAAGGGTTTCAAGATGGATTTATTGTCGAGATAACTTAGTCAATATTAATTATCAGAGGGTTCATCCTTCAATGTGGGTTAAGATTTAAAAAGAAGACTAAAAGTTAAAATAGAAATAATTTAAGAATGTATAAATTGTAAGAAGTTAATTCTTTTTTACAATTTTTGTTCCGACATTTGCCTTCATTTGTGTATAGGAAATCACAATAAAATTCACTTATTAGTGAATTACATCAATAACACTTAAATCTGAGTTTACAATATAAAACGTGTTGATATAAACTTGTTTTCTTTCTTTTCAATTATAGTACTTGTGTTTAAATTGGAATTCATTAAAAAAAATAGAGAAAAAGACAAACATCAGCATTCATGAGATTTTAAAAATGATTTGTATAGAATGGAAAGTGTACACAATAAGTTTGATTTAAGTTTAAGGTTATTCCTGTAAATAATAGACATATTGATCTGATTTGACTGAAGTTTATCAGTGTTTAAACAGTACCTAAAACTAAAAGGCAAATTAATAATAATTTATTCAATATTATTGTGCAAATTAATATGAATGTTTTAGAAGTGGAATGTCTTTTCAGCAAATGTAAGACAGTAACTGTCTTTTTATAGTGAATAGGAACAAAAAATAGGTATTATTACATTTAAAATAGTTAACCACCTACCAAAATATATAGCTATGGATCAGCTATGGACTATTTCAAAAGACATTAAAATTAATTTTTTATATTATGATTTGTATTTGGGTCAAGTATAACGAAACAGATCACTCTTTATTTTATTTATTTATTTGAAATCCAGTTTTTACTTTATCTCGTCCAATGAGTGAACAGTTTGAGAAATCAGGCTATAAATTTTGTTTAAGTGTGTACGAAAACAAATGAAAAATATTTTTTCTGCTTACTGTTGTTACATAATTTGTATTATTTGTTCTTAAGAAAAAAATATTAATATTATTAATATTTTTATTAAGTTATACTTAGTTGATCTTAGTTAATGATTTTATGCAGGTCCGGTTCAAGGGGTTTTTTGGCACAAGGGAGATCAGGGTTTGGCACCCCTCTCTTATAAACTTGTTATTAATTTAATGGGATAATGTTATTACTCTCTTTTAATTAATGGGATATATAATAATGTATTGTTTATTACAAATTAAAATAAGCAATCAATTACATTAGTACATAAAGTTTTAGAAACAAATCAAAATAACGTTTTAAACAAACTGTAGGCCTTAAAAATAAAACCATAAGAATAGGTGATCATATGTACAACTGTTTGAAATGTGTAATTGAAACATTAATGAATCAAAAGTATGTACTTATCTTGAAGGAAATTAACAGCAAACTAAACACACATACTTTTGTACGACACTATTATTACATGACAAAATGTAATGATACATGTAATGTGTTATAGTGAATTGCACATAGTTATGAATAAAAAGAAAATAACGAACATAATATCAAATTTTATATTTACACTAAACAAAAACTGACTAATAGAATAATAAGTATCATAAAAGACTTTTTATGATCAAACATTTAAAAACAAACTTTGCTCGCCTTAAGCTTGGCAAAGTCTTTCAAAAGTGAATCAGTATCAATAATGTTTAAAATTTGGTTTTCAATTGCATGTTCCCATTCCACTTAGTCGTCCTGAGAAAGCGTCGATCGCAGCTAATTTTTGGTTATCTTCGCTTTTGAAAAATTCCTTTCTCCGCTGGCCACTGATATCGGGAGGGTAAACAAAATTCTTAAGGCAACATACACATTGGGAAAGACATAAGTTACACAGTTTGTTGTAATAAAAGACAGTATTTATATTTACATATTCAGGGGCACCAAAGTTTATATTTCAGTTCAATAGGGCTTCGCGCCGGCCCTGTTTTTATCTTTTGTTCTTATTGCAAGTATCTGCTTAGATCAATCATTTTCATTTCCAGCGTAAAACTTTAAGTAAGAAAAACAACGAAATAAAACATATTTTTCAATTTTAAACATTACCTAGTGTTCCACAAATTGGATTTGAAAGATCTTCTCCAGTAATCTGTACGAATGCAAGTGAAACATATGCTATGGTAAGGCAAAACACATGACAGCTGAGACTTTTACCATGGCCATCTTGAAGTTCAGGTATAAAAGTAAAAACGACAAATGTCATCACCAAGAAAGGTACAGATATTAGCAAACCTGTAACAAAAACAAGTACATAGTGTAGCAAATAATTCTGGTACTTAACCTTTATGCTATTGAATTGCAGTTTGCTTTTTAATTCAGTTTCTCAATTAAAAGTGGTTGTGAATTATTATAAACAACATAGACCATTTTCAGAGTGAACTACAATAATATTATTTCCTAGAAAATAGGTTAACCAAATATTAAAGTTAACTTTTGAAGGTTTTCCCTGTAAGCAATCCCACACCACGGTCTTATATGTAACTACTACCTGGTAGTAATTAGACATTATTTTTACTCTAAATTGAAATGAAAGTAAATTAATTTTAAGTATATGACATTCTTTACATAACCAAACTATCTGTTGGCACAGATAAAAGAAACTACTGTATCTCCGTGCTGTTGGTAGCATTGTAATTAAATATGCCAATGCTATGAAGTATCATACTCAAAAGAACAAGCAACTTTAAACATCACCAAGGTTTATTATTTACACAAATCTTGTAAATTGTTATAATTACATTTATTTAAAACATCTTCTTTTTCTTCATGTTAAAATACTTGTCGGTTATCGTATAAGGTTGATAGCAAGAGAGCGGGCATATACTTTGAAGGGGGTGATTATACTTTGTGTCTATCACATTGATGACGTCGGTAGAGTAGTACGTTAGTGCACACTACGCACACTTCATTTAACACCTGGTGGTTATACATTTACATAAATGAAATACATTTGTTTGATGGAGTCAGGCCCGTTTTACCGAATAGGCACGGTAGGCATGTGCCTAGGGCACTATGCAATTTGCGTTTTTGGAGGGGCGCAAAGAATGGAAAAACAAAAAAAATTGCCGTGGTTGTGTCTGCATGCATCATTTATTCCGCCACTGCCGAAAGCCGACATCCGACCCAAATCAAGTAATTTGCCGAAAGCCGACATCTGACCCAAATCAAGTAGTTTGCCGAAAGCCGACATTGATAAAACAAGTAAGACTCTTCAAAATCAAGATTTGGACCTATTTGGTACAACAAAGGAACTTGAAACACTATCCTCGTTTTTGAGTGAAAAGAGAGATTTATTTGATGATTTCGAGTCCAAAACATTGAAACTTGCAGAAAAAGAAGAAGCTGCATACGACAAAGTAAGAAAAAGAAAGTTATTGCCCAATCCCGATGAAAAGGACAGAAGCATGGAAGAAACATCTCCTCAAGAAAGATTTCTCACTGGAGTGTTTGTTGCCATTGTTGACAACATAGCTTCGCAGCTCAACATAAGAAGGAAGGCCTATAAAAATCTCGACACAAGATTTAAGATCTTACAAAATCTAGGAAAGAAAAATTCCAAAGAGGTGGCTTGTGAAGCTGAACTGTTAGGAGAAGTATACAAGAACGATATTGATGGGCAAGACATGGTTTTGGAGACTAAGATCAAAGAAATGTACGCCTACATAAAATCAAACAGATTAGAGAGTACTTTCCCCAATTTGGAGGTCGCTCTCAGGATATATCTAACCTTACCTGTGACGAACTGCACAGCTGAACATAGCTTTTCAGCTTTGAAAAGAGTGAAGTCAGAAATTAGATCGTCGATGGTTGATGAAAAGCTTAATGGCTTATCGTTTCTGTGCAACCAAAACGACATTACTTTAAAATTAGACTACAAAAACATTATTGACGACTTTGCAACACGGAAAACCAGAAAAAAAACTATTGTGTGAATCTGTAGTCAGTCTAGTGGTAAGCCAACAAACCAAAAAGAATCCAAAGAAAATGTCAAAATGTGATTAAACGAATACTATAAATAATGTAAATATTTCAAATGTAAAGAAGGGAGGGTGGGTGGTCCGTGATGCCGTGAGGTATGTTACACGCATTCCCACCGGAGGACAGTAGATACCTCACGGCTACCGGTTGCCAGTCCGGGACACGGCGGGTCCATAGAAGTTGGATAATGGGAACGCTCTCGAAAAAAATCAGGATAATTTGTAAAGGAGAGTTAAGGGACATTAACTCTAAAGTCCCTCCCGAACCAAAACTTTCATTTCAGACTAAATCTAAATGTACGGGGTATAGGCGTTATGGTAGGGCTGGTAGGGGGGGCGTAATCAGCTGGCAGGGGTATGATAAGGGGCGCTATTCTTCATTGTTCCTAGGGCGCTGGCAGGGTGTAAAACGGGCCTGGATGGAGTTTGCTTAATTAATTATTAAAGTTTAGCAGGCATGAGGCATTATTAACTGCTAGTAAACTGATTGTTAAACCATAATGATTACGGGTTCAGACTTATGATCCCTGTTCATATTATTTATGAAATGGAAGTTTTATTAATGAAATATTATCCTTTGTAAAATTTATTTTGATTATAATGTGTTTACTGTATACCACATTTTATTTTTTAAATTCCTTTATATATTTTGTATGTGCCCAGGTCACGGCGCCTCTTGACCTGCCACCCCCCCCCCACGCAACATGGAGTTGAGGGGGTGTTATTTACGCCACTTCAATATTACACTTATTTTTTCATTCTTATGTTGTATAACCTATTTTGAAGTTAATTCTCATTCTAATTAAAAATGTAACTTAAACTAAATTATCTAAATCCATAAATCAGTGTGAAGTAAACTATTCCCCTTACTTTTGATCTTAACTACACATGTTACATAAATTAAAATATTGATGAAAAAATGTTATTAGATGGAAAATTTATACATACATATTTAAAAAACAAAGCAAACAAAAAAATTGGGTCTGCGTCGGACCAGATGGTGGAAGTTATACTTCTTTGGCCATTCGTATATTCGTATACTTTCCTATAATTAAAAAAAATTCCCAGCCGGGGATCGAACCAGGGATTCTAGCATGGAAGTCGAGAGTGTTAACCACTCACCCACCGAGACTCTTGAGGTATCTCTTGTAGAGAAAAGGTATAAAAAGGCACTTTCCGGATTTTACTCCTAACGCGTGACGCGGTTTCTCGACCGACACCCCATCCCGATTACAACGGGCGCAAAGAAGTATAACTTCAACAACATCAACTTAAAAAAAGTAGTAAGATGCCACAAAAAAAAATAAATTTGAAAAAAAAGGTCAAGTTCCTATTAAAAAGTTTCGACCCACAAAATAAGTAAAACCAAAAATATCGCAACCTCTCTCAAGTAACTACTAACACTTATTCATAACTCAGGTCCTCGGCCTATTTGATGTTAAAAGTTCTTTTAAATATATTTTTGTACAATCTATTTTAATGTATGCATATATTTACTGTGTTTACAATTAATATATTACATAACTGTAAAAATAACTGCAGGACCTTGATAGAACTATGAAACTGGACGTTATGGTTTAGTCAATAAGCTACTTAAAAAGTCTTGACATTTACAAAATGTAATTGAAATGTTTAAATTTTTTAATAAATTTAATAAGTTGAGTGAAGTTACCGCAGCAAATTTCAAGAATGTAAGAAAAATGTTTTTATATCTTTCCATATTATACACTTACCAACAGGGTAGACGATTAGGATCAAGTTTTGCCAAAAAGTTAATGGCGGTGGTGGAGGTGGAAAACAAACTAAAGGCAGAACAGTTACTTCCCCGCTGTGATTGAAACTTTCCAAACAGTATTCAGTTGTACTCAATAACCCAGGTGGTATAAATGGAAGGAGCAAGGATCCATTTTTTAATATATGGAACTCGTCACTACTGTCCAGTTCGGGTTCCAAACGATACCTGAAATGTTGAATATGAAATTATTGATATTACTGAATGTGCATTAGGACAAAATTTCTAGTAAAAATTTACAAGATACACTGATAATAAACTTGCACTATTTAGCAGTGAATTATTAACTGAATCATAAAAGTTAATATAAGTAATAACTAACCCAATGTAGTAACAATTTAGCAGACAGAATTTTCAGTTCTTGGAGTGTTCCTTCTGATGTTATTTTTGTTATAAAGAAAGAAATTGCAAAATTGAATTATTTGGCTTTATAACATTTTTTCTTTTTTTTAACTTAAACATTATGACTTGGAATGTAAACTCTAAATGTATAAGGAGAAACGTGCAATAAAGGATGAATATTTATTTTTTTTAGGGTTTGCAAGTTTTGGTGGCACTCAACGGTTAAGTACCAATGTACCGTTATTACTTATGTTTAGTTATTATTTGTTTGTTTATACAGGGTGTATCAGGAAGAAACGGAAAGAATTGCAGGACGTGTTCTACTGGTGAAAATAATGAAAAAAGTTCCTATAAACATAGGTCCGAAAACGCTTCGTTTTCCAGATATCCGCCATTTTGTTTTTTAATATATTGAGTAATAAATTTTATTACCTTTATGGTTCCGTCATGTGACTATGCGTTGTCTTGTTACAAAGACGCGTTTCGGAGCCGAAACTCCATCATCAGTATATCACTCCGTAGAGGTCGTCAAAACATTAAACTTTAACAAAAACATAAAACACTACACACAAAAATAAATATATACACATTAACTTTGATTTAACCAACTTTCATACGTGCACGCAGTTTCATGGTCCGCGAACTACTGGCATCACAGTAAGGCCCAGGTTATCAAGTTAATTGGGTTGGTCTTTGATAAGTAATTCAAACCTAAATTACTCCAAAACCGTACATTTTAACGAAAAATGTCAAGACACCTTTTTGTAGCCCTTTTGATTCCCTATCGGATAGTGTAACTGTCAAAACAATCGGATGAAGGATAATAGCTAAGTTAAAAGGTAATGACAACAAATGTCCATACAATATTGTAGTATTTACTGTGTTGGTATAGGATGCTAGTTGAACAAACAAATTAGTACACATAACTTTGAAATTTTCAAACAGCCGCCATTTTGAAACGCATGATTGGATTTAATCGTTTATTTTTTTTAGGTATATCATTGACAGCTTAAACTTCATGCCAAGTTTGAACTCAATCAGTAAAACCGTTCTCTAGATATGAATTATTTTGTACAAAAAACAAAATGGTGGATATCTGGAAAACGAAGCGTTTTCGGACCTATGTTTATAGGAACTTTTTTCATTATTTTCACGAGTAGAACACGTCCTGCAATTCTTTCCGTTTCTTCCTGATACACCCTGTATAATATATTTAAACATAAATATTTGGATGTTTTGTTTTTGAATGATACTATAGTTTAAAAGTCTTACTATTTTTATACAAATAGTGGCCCTGTAAACTATTATGGTTGCTTTTGCAACATTGGTAATCTAATTTATTTTTATATTGTAAATATGAAAAATGTAGTTGTTGCAATAATCTATTCTATTATTTTTTTAAATCAATTCAGACAGTAGAAAACAACACCTATTGCTTTTACAACATATCATAAAATAGCTTTATTTCCTTCTGCAAAAGCAAATACGTTTGAAAACAAATAGTTTTTTATCCACATAATTTTTAAAAATTACCCGTGGAGCCCCCAAAATTATCTTGCTTTAGGGTCCCCAAGTTTGTAGTTACTCCTCTGCAAGTGTAATGTATTTATTACAACTGTTGAACATTTTTCCAAAGCAAATTATAAACTGTTTAATTCACTAAATTTATAACGTAAGAGGTAAATCATACATTCTTTCTAAACTAAAATGGTATATTAGTAGACATTCGATAGTTAATGTTTCTTATTTATGACATTGCGTTTTTTCAACACTTTCTTGGATAGAATTTTAGTTAAGTAATTTAATATTTCTAAGTTAATGTTGAAACATCTTCTTTTTACTCACTTTCCATACAAACATGGATCACCAATGATAACATCTATTTGTTGAATTTCGCCTGCAGGAACAGTAGAATTGAAGTGTTCAGAGCCTCCCCAAAATTCAGGTACAAAAGATAAATTGCTTGGACCGCACACTTCCCCTTGCTGAAGCAGGGCTTCTCCAATGGAACAACATTTTGGAACTATAAAATTCGACTCCTCCTGGCCTGAAAATAGAAAATGCAGAATGAGTTTAGAAGGTAAGCGTGAATAAAATTCAAGAAAAATTACATTGCCTGCAAGAAAACACGGTATTAGTAAATGTTAATTTGTTTATCCTTATTCTACTTTAATTTTCTTATTTATGAAAACAACGTAGTTATTTATTTGTTAACTCAATTTTGATACAGTAGTTATTATTAATAATTCTTAATTAGATGTGCAATAAGGTAGTTCAAAGGAGTTCTTTTAAAGTGTGAAAATAATCTATGACAATTAATTTCAGTAGTATTTTCCTGAATAAAAAAGCGCAAAATTTCTGGCGTAAATATCTGACTAACCAGAACCACTATAAAAGATTTATATCCTTCTTGTAAAGTAGATCTAAATATATATATATATAATATATAGTATACTAGCTGACCCGTACGGCGTTAGCAAAAAAACTTGGTTTAGCAAAACCCCCTGCATTCCCCCACATGTCTATGCCATACCTCAACACGGATTCTATATACACATGGTACACCATCTTACAAGTCACCATTGAAACACAATTTTTTTAAATAGAGAAAGCATATAAGTTATTTGTCTAAGTTTGCCCTTAATATAATCCAGGGCGTCTTCCAATTTAAACGCCTACAGTACTTTTACTAACCAGGCTCTTGGACTAAAATTTCAACAACAAACAATCTACTAAGTGCGAGTGAAACTGTGCCTGGGATATTATTATCTCCTTATCAGTTGGGCCGAGAATGATAACTGATAAAAAAAACAATTTGTTGTAATTATTTATGAAATACGTAATATGAAATGGAATACGTGTGTAAACACTAATGTATTCTTTATTTACGTTTTGTGCTATTTTTATACAAATAAAAATTAACTTCGAACGATATTATACGAATATTATCAGTTTATAGTGTTCAACATTATATCTCGTATGGAAGTGTAGGGTTAAATATTTAAAATAAAGTTTCTTACATTGTTTCCATCAAGTGGCCTTTTTTTTGTATTTGTGACGCATTTCGAGACTTTTATCCCATCATCAAACACAATAAATAAATTGCTCAACCGAGGGCGTCAAACATTTAAAATTAATTACACAAATAACACATTTCACATTTAAAGTAGGCCTACGTTTTGGTGTATGTAGGCCTACACCTTTTGGCTACCGGAAGGGGGCGGCCGTCCAAGAAGGTGTAATTTCCGTTCAAAGAAATTAGCCCCCTATTACACTAGGCCGCCAGGAGACGCCACCAGCCAAGACACCGGTGTCGCTCGTCATGGGGCATTGATTCTTATGGAGACATTAGCCATGGAGCCATCTTATTGAGACATTAGGTCAGCCGGTGGCGCCACCAGATTTTGGCTGCTGACTGGTTGCCGTGTCCCGCGACCAAGCCGGCAACCACTGGTGGCCGAGAGTCGTAGCGGGGCATTGTATCTTTCCGAGCTTATTACACTAGGCCGCCTGGCGGCGTAACCAGTCCGGCCACCACTAATAATAATGTATGTACGCAGTACGTGTGCTTTAATTATCTTTAACTTAACTATTATCCTTCATCCGATTGTTTTGATAGTTATACCATCCGATAGGGAATTGAAAGAGCTACAAAAAAGGTACCTTGACAATTTTCGTTAAAATTTACAGTTTTTGTGTAATTAAGGTTTTAAATTTTCAAATAGTCGGCTTTTTTAAACGCATAATTGGTATTAATAGCTTATTTTAATTAAAATAGATCATTGTTAGGTATAACGTCATGTCAAGTTTGAATTCAATCTGTCCATCCGTTCTCTAGATATCAATTATTTTGTAAAAAACACAGAGACAGACGAAAAAGTAAGCACCGTAGACTCATGTTTATATTGTAAATATGTTTGTCTCGATCCCAGGAACAAATCCACAAAAGGGGACCAGAGAGTTTGAGGACACTCTGTATAACACATGTTATTTCTGTAGGCGACAAGGTGAAATAGTTATTAAGCTACAGTTTTTTTATTTGATCGCCACAAACATGTACAGTAGTCAGATGGAGTAAAGCCTTCACAAACAGTGATTCAGTTTTAGTTAGAACTTGATTTAATGAAACTTTGAAACTTTGAATAATAAAATGAGCTTTCTTTCTACTTAAATATAATATAAATTTTAATTACTTACTGAGTAATGTAATTGATCTGTATAACAAAAGAATGTTGGAGTGATAATTCATTTCTCGACAGAAATTTATTGATGAAAATAAAAATAAATTTACACATATTCTAAACTCGTTTATTTATTATTTTTAATTCCTACAGCTATGTTTATAAATAAATTGATTGAATATATTTAAAAATAACATTAAGTTGTTGAATTTGATTATGAATAAAAGTAGGCTACAGATTCCCAACAAGTAATATAATAATTCTTCTCTACAAGTAACACGCAAGTAATTCATTTACACTGGCTGCGCCGCCTGGCGGCTTAGTGTAATAATAACGCGTCGCCAACAGAGTCACCGGTGGCGCAACTGGTGGCGCCGCCCGGCACCCTAGTGTAATAAGGGGCTTAGTCCCTGTATCCTGGAGTAGTTAATGAAGTTGTTCTCTTGAGTTGTTCTCCAAGTGGTATATAACCAGGGATCCTTGTATTGTTTTTTTTTTTTTTTATTACATTGAACTTACTGCATCCGTTGGATAATTGTATTTGGATAACCTAATAGAACTCCGATCCAATGCACTATTTCAATCCACTGGAAATTCGACGATAGTGGAGCGATCTATGAAGGAAACGACGCACCAATGCCATGAACGATTTCTCCCTAGCGCTACCCCGCGGCGCGATCATGCAATATTTTTCCGACAACCTTATTTTCGCCACACAGCGCCGTATGCATGCATGATCTATTTCATTATGCATGATCTATGGTTGGATACGGTTGCAGTAATGGGTCATGACAACCAGCTATTTTGCTACTTTACTAACCGTTTGTGAATTGACATTTTCTAAGTTAAGGAAACAAGGTAAGAAACATTATTTTAAATATTTAACCCTACACTTCCATACGATAGTATGTTGAACACTATAAACTGATAATATTCGTATAATATCATTCGAAGTTAATTTGTATTTGTATAAAAATAGCACAAAACGTAAATAAAAAAATACATTAGTGTTTACAAATTTATTCAATTTCATATACGTATCTCGTAAATAATTACAACAAAGTGCTTTTGTTATCAGTTATCATTGTCGGCCCAACTGATAAGGAGATAATAATATCCCAGGCACAGTTTCGCATTTAATTAGTAGATTGTTTATTGTTGAAATTTTAGTCCAACATCCTGGTTAGTAAAAGTACTATAGGCGCACAAAACAAAATCTTGGTGGTTTATTTTCCTTTTTGAAAAGGTTTTAAGTTTTCCTCTAAAAGAAATTTCCCATTTTCTGGAAAGGTTCTGAATAAATACCTCTTTAGTTGTTAATGAAATCGTGAAATTGATAATAATAAAAATTGTAGAGAGTAAAATGTTTTACGAATTTTATACCAAACATATTTGTGTGTAATAAATAACTTCATAGTTATTGTGCTTGCAAGTTTAGTACACAATTAGTAGTAGCTAGGGTTTTCTTCTCTTTACCTATTTCGAACACCGTTTTTCAACTTAAAACATTTTGAAAAATCTTAAACTGTTCTTAAAGGCTACGTCTTAATTGAAAGAAATCAACGGCAACTCCTTTTAATAAAAGGTTCAAGCAAACATAAAAAATTTTCAAGCATTTTTGTGGATTTTCAAACAATAATTTCCATATTTAAGGTCACATGTAAAATAAATAAAAGCTTCTTAATAATTTAAAGTTATTTCCCTGTTTATTCATTCATGAATAGAATCCGAAGTACGAGACTACGAAGCCATGTTTCAACGATCTCGCTACTAGCCGACCTAAAAAAACTCGTCTGCTGCACTACTGTGTTGAATGGAGCTGAGAGTAATGAACGGTAAAAAGAGGGCGATTAGCAGACGCTGAGCTTATGTTTTCCGTCCACCACAAGGTCACTGACGATAATTGGAACAATTTTAATGAAATCACACTGAACACTCGGAGTTTCCTCAGGATGAACAAGATCCTTAATGGTGTACAACAGGGCGACACAGTCCCATACATTCCTCTTCAATATAAGTTATTTTTCATCGAATTTTAAAGATAATCATTTGTAATTTGCAGGAAATCCTCCATAAACATCTAAATTATAATTCGTGCATGACGGAAATGTTAAATTGTAAATTTTTATATATTTGCTGGTCAACAAGGCGAAAATACTATATTCAGTCTAGCCACTTGAAAGCAGTAAAACATAAAACCGAATTTCGTTATCTAATTTACTGATTATACGTTGGCGCTTTCTGTAAATTTAAATGACTGAAATTTTATCTAATACAAGATCGCTATTAGTAAAAATTAAAATCTATCTATATATATAAAAGCCAAATCCACTGACTCACTGATCACGATTTCTCAAAAACTACAGAACGGATTGGAACGAAATTTGGTATGTAGTTTTCTCTAGGGCCATAGGTGCTCAATAAGAAAGGTTTTAAAAAAATTCGAAATTTTTAGAGGGGGTTTGAGTGGTCAAAGTTACTAAATCACGATGTCTCTAAAACTACCGAACGGATTGGAACGAAATTTGGTATGTAGCTTCCTCTAGGGCCATAGGTGCTCTCTAAGAAAGGTTTTCAAAAAATTCGAAATGAGGGGGTTTGGGGGGTCAAAGTTACTAAATCACGATTTCTCCAAAAACACCGAACGGATTGGAATAAAATTTCGTATGTAGCTTCTTCTATGGCCGTAGGTGCTGATGAGAAAGGATTTCAAAAAAAAAAATCTTAGGGGAATTTGGGGGGGTCAATGTAACTAAATCACGATTTTTCCAAAACCATTGAACGGATTGGAATTAAATTTAGTATGTAGCTTCCTCTGGGCCCTAGGTGCTCGCTAAGAAAGGGTTTAAAAAAAATCGAAATTTTACGGGAGGTTTGGCGGGGGGTATAAGTTACTAAAATCCCCTAAATAAAGAAATACATAGTGTAATATATTTATTGATATAATATATTTTTTGTTAATATACATTTAACTTTGATTTGGCTCTCCGTGCAAAGCCGGATCGAGCCAGCTAGTACATATATAAAAGCAGTATTCTAGTCGCGCTCGAGCGCCTTACCAATAATTTGATAGGTCGGGCTGATTCCGCTCACTGAATTCGATCCAGTTACTCGAGTGGTAGTCTATTATATAAAACTACTGTAAGCCTGTGTTAGGCTTATTATGTTAGCCTAACAAAACATTATCTATTGTTAGCAAGTGACTTTATTTCTAAACATGTTTTAACACGTGTATAGGCCTATACAACGTCGTTTACTGAGTCTATCTTTTACTGCGAAAGCAAGATAAAAAGGAGTTTTAAAAACAAACAAGCTTAAAGTAAACAATTAATAAAAATGTATGTTTTCAAAAATAGATATGTAGGCTAAAAAATCCTGGTATTTGTTTTTGAGATAAAGTTTTAGTGTAGATATGACACAACTAACTGTATTACGAGTTTAAATAGATTGACAGTAGGACAGTTATTTATAGAACTCAGAGAAACAATACAAAAATGTACACGAAAGAATACAAATGGCTTGTTTCATAGAGACAATCTCTAGCTTACTCTATCCTTTAGATAAGCGAGGAACAAAATTCTTTTGTTATCAGCACACAACTAATGGTCATATGCAATGGGATTTGTTTACGTGCTTAGAATGAGGTTTATACTATGTCACGTACGAGGGCTTGATAACAGCCCAAGAATAAAAACACAAAACTTCGTTATATATTTAGAGAGCTGTAGGAGCTTTAAGAGTGTAGCCCTATCTGATATTGTTGGGCTGTTTCTCCGAGACAAATTGTGCGATGATTTTGACAATCTGACAACTATTTGCACAAAACTTAATCTATACAGTAAATCAATTTACGAAATATATGGATTTTTTTTTTAACGTCCTGCTGTTTTGCACTTTAAGGCTAATGAAGACGGGACCTACAGTTTTACGTGGAATCCGAACCACAGCCAACCGGGAATGGAACCCGGTACTTTTCCATTGATGGTTGCCA
>JAGFPH010008910.1:0-10153 GCA_018207615.1 Philaenus spumarius
TGCCAAATTGTTATAAATAATTTACTAGTTGTTTGCAACTACCCTACAGACCTTAAATGTGATGTTAAACACAAATAAGAATCAATTACCTAAAGAAAAACTATGTAAAATCAGGTTGTATGTTTAATGAATGAAACCTAATACCGGTATGTAATGAGGTCGACTTTTACACTGTAATAAGTTCTAATTGGGCAAATTTGGCAGAAAATTCAAGGACAGATTTAAAGAACATCTACCCAAAAAAATATATTACACAGAACAAATAAAAATGTGCCGTACATTTAATTAATAGTGATCATAGTTACTACAATTCATCTGTGAATTTAACCCCTCTGCATTTGTGTAACACAGGTCGACTAATGAACGCATTAGAATAATACGAAATTTATCAAGCTAACAACCAGCAACAAAGTGGTTCCCTCCTCAAACAATTATATTTCAATTCAAATAGTTTGTATAACATTGCAATCCACACCTGTAGACCTAGAAATAGTATTGATGAATGTATGCTGTCTTTCAGTTGATGAGTGACCGCCTCACTGACAACATGGAAAAATGCCAACTATTTATAAAGATTTTTTTCGTTTTAACGCCTTCATGTGAACTTTTGTACAAATTTTATCTTGACTGTGCAGTACAATGTTTTGTGTCGTAACTGTGTATATGTGTAACTGTGTGTGTGTGTTTTTTTTTTACATTATATTTGACGTGCTCACATGTGAGTAAAACCTATTTACAAAACCTGAAGATGAGAATCACTTCCCAAAACGCGTAGTGACAAACTACCAAAATAAACGGTACCAGATAACTGCCACATACTTTCTCCCAGTTGAAACTTTATACCTTCCCAAGAGTAGCATAGGAGGTGGTTATTTAGAATTGCAAAAGTAGGACATACCATGGAAAGTATTAGATGTATGTAATACACATCCCTATTAAGTTTCATATTAGTTTCATTCAAAATATTAACTAATAAATATTATTATTATTATTAAAACTATTCAATCGATTTCGAACAAATTTGCACCAATTAGGCCTGTATAGATGCACGAAAAAAGTTTTGAAAATTTTTGAAAAACAACCCCCTTTTTGGCCAAAAACCCCAAAAAATCAGTTATTATTATTATTATTACTTAAACGAGAATTTTTAGAAAGATGCTGTTTTTTCCATATGGTAGGGTACATTAAGGGCTACAATTAAGCCAAATTTGATCAAAATTGTTAGAGCCGTTTTTGAGAAATTTTGATTTTTATCGTTTTTGGCCATTTTTGGGGGTAAAAATCCAAAATTTTGAAAAATGAAAAAAAAAAACACCTGGAGATACCAAATTTAGTACTACACATACATACCAAATTTCATCAAAATCGGACTGTTGGTATGGTCTCCAGCTCTGTAAACATCCTAACAGACATACAGACATACTGACAGACATAAAAAAAAACACTTTTTTGGGTTCAGGGAGCACCACAACAAATAATTCCATAAAAATATTTTTGGGTTGATGGAGCACCAACACAGATAATTCCACTAAACAATTTTTTAGGTTCAGGGAGCACCAAAACAGATAACTCCACTAAAAATTCAAATTCGAAAATTTGGACGAAAACAATACTTTCTCCATATACTATGTATAAGGGGGAGAAAGTAAAAAGTTGCAAGACAGAATTGATAACCAGGTATATAATAAAAAATAATAAATAATAATATAGATATACTACAACTTAAGTTTCAACTTGTACTATGATTGGAATGTTTATTCAAATTATACTTGTTTATAAAAATGAGATAGTATTTATGAATGGGCAGACGAAACTACCTCGAGTGTGTAGCCTAAACAAGTTCAATTGAACAACTAGTAGAAAATCGTTTGTGGAGCCTATTAAATTGTTTCTAAATAATTATTATAAATAAAAGCAGTAGAAAACTATGTAATAACCACAATAATAATTTAAAAATAATGATTTAAGATTCCATGTTAGTGTTTGTAGTTGTAATTAAATTAGGACATCTTGTAACATAATCTTGAACCCAAAAGCGAGAATACAGAGTACGCAGTGTTTCTAAAAATATTGATCTAACCAAAGTAAAGAATTTAAATAAACCCATAACAGTTATTTATTTTCAAATTAAATTTCAATATCAACTTTGACTCAAAATAATAATAATGTTAACCCAAAGTTTCAAAGAGTTATTATGGTAAAAATCTGCTGTCAAAAGAGGAGCTGAGGGAGCCGACTTCATTCAACCTTACAACAGACCCTGTGACCAATGATGTCATTGACCACCAATCAGAAATCAGGAATGTCTGCCAAAACAGAAGCGATTCGTTAAACACCGAGAAGCTTAAAAAGATGTTTGATGTTATATGCGTGCCTTTTTAAAGTACAGTGACAAATTCCAATGTTAACTTATTTGAACTACTAAAACTGATAAAAGACTTCCTTAGGTATATAATATTTAATATTAATATCGAATTTTTAAAATAGAACTAAACTACACAAATTCGTAAAGATCTATTTAGTGTTTAGTGAGTACTTTTACAGCTAACAGACAATGAACAATTATTAACTTTTTTTTAAATCATCTGCAATGTTTTTATAAATTTTCATTGAATGATAAAACCTTCTAGCTGGTACAGATTTCTCCTCTACAAGGTAACTGCAATTAATGTTTTTTTATGTAAGAACTTGTTACAGATCTCTTATCTCTACTGAATAGCATACCTGTGGCAACATAAAGTAAAATTATATTTAGTAAATACTGTAAAGTGAAATAATAGAAAATGAACTGAAAGACGTTTTAAAAAGAAGAAGCCAAGTATTATTATAATTTACTAGTGGACCCGGCAATGCTTCGCTATTGCTTAATTTGAAACTTTGAAAGCCTGTAATTCGTATCCCGTGTAATTCAACATCCTGTAATTTGTATCCCGTGTAATTCAACATAGGCCTAATGTGTGTTACACATAATTAATAAAACAACTGATTTGAATCAAAAGTTTAATACAATTTTAGGTTAGGCCTTTAAAACCTATGAAATATAATAATTCAAACATCTAATATTACAATTTAACATTATATTATTGTTACACATTATAAATAAAACAGCTTATTTGGACCAAAGGTTTAACACAATTTTAGGTTAGGCCTATTATTATAAAATCAACACACATTTTTTGAAAGAGTTTGGAATTATCACCATAGTAACCAGAATAACACATTAATAAATGCGAATCAGCTGTTTTATATCTTTTATATGGCTGCTTATGGGAGGGATGAATTTTCGCATTTTCTACCCTTTAAATTCAAAATTTTGCAAAATCCTTTCTTAGCACGCCTCTACATTATTGGACGGATGTACCTTCCAAATTTCAAGTCTCTAGCTTTAATAGAATCGGCTCTGCGTTGATCGTCAGTCAGGACATTGCATTTTATATAAGAGATATGTAATTTGAACTATCCATTTCCTTAACCTAAAAATCCTAATAATTAAATGTTTATGTATTCTAAATGTTGTTTTTCATTTATAGCGAGTTGTTATAATTTGCACTCCAAATTTTTTTTAAGTAACAAATCTAGTTAAGGTATTTTAATTATTTATAATTGGTTTCCAAACGTGGGGCATGAAATATATAAGATCCCTGTAGTGGTTTTAGTAGTAGATTTTAATTGTTTATAATAATAATAATTGTGGCTTGATTAGTTCTCATCCAATGTAGATTAGAAGGATTTTATAGGCACACTGAGTTATACGGTAGACAGAAGTTTAAATATACAGTCAACTCCCGATTAAACGGGATCGGTTTTTATACGGGTTGCGGCTCAACCGGGATCGTCAACCGGTAGGGTGAGAAGTGAAAAAATGCGGGTGACAGGAGGGCGGGCGGCCTTGTAGAGCAAACGAATAACGACTAACACGAAACTGATGCTACTACAATCACGAGTAGCATTTATTCATGTTTTTTTAGAGAATAGAGTAGCAGTTATAATCTGCTACTATAGAGTAGCAGTTATGTTATTGACGTAACATCTCTAGCCGAAAGTGACACACAGCACAGCTCAGAGTTACGTCAAAGGCCTTCTTGACTATTTAGACAGTCACGGCGATGTATTATTACGTGACAAGCTCGTGTTAGGAAAAATAAGATCCACAATTTTGAAAAAGGAAGCAAACGCGAAAAAACCAAAAAACTCTGACGGACTATTTTAATTGTTGTTGAACATTCTGGACTATTTTAATCATGTTTGAACATTGTAAATAATCTATTGCTGTACTGCTATTTCAATCTAAATAATGCTGTTTGTAGTTTTTTATACGTTTTAGGAGTGATTAAAGGTACAGTATAACCATTATGTTTATAATTCTTGCATAATACCTTGTGTTTGGGCCCTATACTATAACGAATTGCTTTAACCGGGATTTCACATTATCCGTGATGGTCTTGCCAGTAATTATCCCGGATAATCGGGAGTTGACTGTATATTTTTGTTTAATTATATTATTATTGCAGTCCTTTTTACAAGTTATTAATTTTCTTTAAAAAACTAGGAAAGAGTTCTTTCTAACATAGTCGAAGCAGGTGCAATTGCTTTTACTATGTAAGGATTTAAATTTTTTCAGAAAGAAAACAGGAGGATTCTTGTCATTTAACCGGATACATACTAACAAATGGACTTGTACATTTACTTTATTGTTTATCTACAAAAACAATTGCTTGGTAAAGTTCTAAAAGGCTACAAAAATACCTGTAAGTAGCCTCTTCTACTCTAGGACCTGTAGAGGTTGTCTTGATTACATCATCCAACTGCATTATGATGTCAGCACCAATAGCTGTTTGAATGTCGATAGATTGCTCAGGGGTAAGCATACATTCCTGTGCTGAAACAAACATCTGTATTTAATAATTAATACTATATAATTTTATGTTTTAATAATGTAAGGTGGCAATAACATAAACTCATTTTTTATTCATAAAACTATTATTTAATTACCTGATAAACTGAAACATTAAACAATTTAAGTAACACACAAAAGCTACTGGTTCGGATTCTCTAATCAGAATGCTCAGGTCTCTCTGCGCATGATAGCATAGCAATTCGGGGGCCTATTTCCTACAGAATATCTAGAAAAGTGAATTTAGGCCTAAGTTAAACTAATATAACATAATAGCCTAATATATATCTGTCACTATAAGCATTGCACTAATTTTCAAACATTTTATTTGAAATTAATTAATAAGGGGGTAATGTAAACATCAGGTTTTTATAACATAAACTTAGCTTAAATAATAGTATTTACAACAATTCACTTAAGTTTAACTCTATTTGAAAATCTATTTTGGAGTAGGAAATCAACTACAAACCTACCTCCATATGGTGATTGAAATTTAACACCGTCTTCAGTTATTTCAGCTAAACTGAGCAATGAAACCATCTGAAATCCTCCCGAATCAGTCAATAATGATCTATTCCAACCCATGAATTTATGTAGACCTCCTGCCTTTTTAAGCAATTCTGGACCCTGAAATAGACAAAACAACTTTGAAGTTATAGATTTAATAATGTTCAGTATTTATTCAAACAGTAATCAAAAATCTTATAGTAGAACGTTTGCACACATATTTGCAAATCAACGAGCCATTATATAGAAGCACTTTCAACACATCAATAACACTTATTGATTGGGTCAATGGTGGTTTTATTATTCAATCCATTCAAGCATTTTCAAAATAAAGATGAATGCCTTTATAACTTTTACTGCACTTGAATTTATGCAGATTTCTTTAACAGAAATAAATATTATGTATGGTTTGAATTTAAAACATAGTGACAAGTTGCATTAGTTCTGATATTAATTTAGTCACATACAGTACTTTATTAGTATTATTTATAACGATTTAGCAAGTGATGGGTAAGCACTAATGTAGGCCTAATCAATTTAATGTTTTCTCCACATTCAAAATTGAAATTTTTTACGTTGTAAGATTGCAAAGCTTGTTGTTATAAAAATAGTGCTAAATTAATGATACAAAATTGGGAAAGAGTTGCATTTTTTATAAAGTCAATTATAAAATGGCAAATTTTTCTTAAATGTATGTGATAGGGCTACTAGGTGGACTAGAACAATGTGGATAAACTTACAGGCCGAGTTCCTAAATGGTAAGTATTAGCTAAGATTATCTGACAGCCAAGAGCTTCCAACTGTTCAGGCAGTAATCCTTTGAGTGTACCCTGAAATCACAGAAAAACTCCAAAAATAATGTTATATTATCAATCTAAATTAATTTTTGTTTAATCCATTTTTTACATAGTAATAATAGCATTATCATATAGAGCTTTATAATATACTAGCTGACCCGGCAATGCTTTGCTATTGCTTAATTTGAAACTTTGAAAGCCTGTAATTCGTATAACTGAGGGCCGATGTAAATTATAATGGGATTCTGCTCATTGCTTGATTTAGCCTACCTAACCTAAAATTATATTCATTTTTTGATCCAAATCAGTTGTTGATCAAAATCAGCTGTTTTTTGTGCCCCTGATAAAATCAAAAGAAATATTTCTTCTTCTTCCTTAATATTGACCTTCCATAAGATTAACATTGAAACTTTGAGGGCCACTGGGGCGTAGCCCTAATATCCTAGGACTTCGGTAAATGGCCTAAAACCTTCCCAGGGTTAACCTGTGTTACTATGCAAAATTTCAAAGCAATCGGATGGACGGTTTGGTAACGCATAAAGGACAAACATACAAACAGACAAATGGACATACATTGAATTTTATATATATAGATTTCAATATGGACTAGTATTTACTTCTATACAATTTCAATGTAAAATAAACGCTAAAATTTGGTTACACACTTATAATAAAATGTTGGACAAATATTTATTTTAAAAGATCTGTTAAAGGACCCAACAGCCTGTTTAGAAAGGCCAACCATTTTTGTATTGGTTTTTCACATGCAGGTCTTTGTTGGAAGGGCATGTGCACTTATTGATTTCATATTTTAACACATTATAATGTATGCTTTATATAAATATGCCATGTAAGAAGTGCAACCATCCACAATTTTGTTAGGGTTAGTAATACACAGTGAAGCAGCTCATCAAACCTCACACAGGTTTTACGTAAGTAGAAACCATTCCTTAAATCGGACAAAACAAAGTAGTCTAGAACCTCACACATTGCACATAGAATAAACTGAGTTTGAAGCAGGGTCAATCCGTTCTACGTGTGCGGCTTTCTGTCTGATCCTTGTAGTTTCTCCGTTATCCTAAGTTTATAAGGACGGATATTCGCAAATATAAACAATTTAAATTTATTTGTTGTTTGAAGATCGATTTTCATATTTTATAATTATTTTGCTATAAGAAAAGGTGCCCAATAAATGTTTTTAGAAAAGATATGTAGGCCCTAATGTTTACTTATTTATTTATTTGTCACAAAACAGCACATACAGGACAGAATCCAATGCCAGATGACATGTCAAATGCAATAGGCCTACAATACACAATATACTACAATTAATTATTAAATACACATACATTAAATGACACATATAAAACATTCAACAATACAATATCGAAGTTTCAAAATAAAACTATTAATTTTTTACAGGAACTACACCTCCAAAAATGCCACAGGCAAATCCGTTCATTTCTGAAACATAAACTCCCCTACTGAATAAAAACAGTTTTCCAACAGATATCTTGATAACACCTTTTTAAATTAAATGTCTTTAAATTTTCAATTTGCTTGAGATTACTGGGTATTTTATTATATATTTCAATAGATTTATAGTTTGGTGCTTTCTCAAACATTGTGGTCTTATGTAAAGGATATTTGAACAAATTTTTACTTCTTGTTGAATAGCCATGTTCAGTTTTATATTTTAGGAAATTAGAATAGTTTGCTTTAACAAAATACACTACATTCAATATATATATACAGGGCAGGGGCAGTATTCCATGCTTTTTAAAATGTGGTTTACATGAGTCGTAGCATTTTAGATTGAAAATTACCCTAAAAATTTTTTTCTGTATTTGAAATACTCTTTTACTATTTATTGAATCTCCCCAAAATACAATTCCATAAGAGAGCCGGGAATAAACATAGGCATAGTACACCATCATGGTTGTATCTATATCGGTAACTCTCTTTATCGTAAGTATTACGAAATATGCTTTATTTAGCTTTCCAGTTAGGTCCAAAACATGGTTTTTCCACGAGAGAGTATTATCCACTACCAACCCTAAAAATTTTACAGTGTTTGTGGGTGTAATTATAGTGTGCAAATATTCATCATTAACGCAAGAAGATCTGATGTGATTTGAATGGAAGTTTATTATATGTGTTTTTTAAATATTTAAAAGAAGGCTATTTGCCTTAAACCAGCTATTCATTATAGGATAGGCTACTAAAGTCAGTCTCTAAATCTACTTTTAATTGGCTTTTATTTGAATTTGTTATTGCCAGAGTTGCATCGTCAGCAAACAGAGTCAATTTAGAATGCTTAATATTTGGCGTAATATCATTGATGTATATGATAAATAACAAAGGACCCAATATTGAACCCTGTGGAAAACCATTTATAATTTTTAAGTATTTATTATTTATGTTAGGATAATTTCATTAGAAGTACAGTATATCATGGTTTACATAATCGAATGCCTTTGACAGATCCAGAAATGCACCAACTGCAAAATTTGATTTGTCCATTGCATAGGCTATATGCTCAATAAAACCAAATACAGCCTGTGCAGTGTTTTTATTCTTTCTAAAACCATATTGGTTCGAGCCAAGTATCTCATTTTCCTCAATGTACCCAATCAATCTGTTAAACATAACCTTTTAAAAAATGTTTGAAAAAACACTTAAAAGTGAAATAGGTCTGTAATTATTTATTAAATTAAGAGTCTCCACTTTTATATACTGGGACCAGATTACTACATTTTAAGTTTGAAGGAAAAATTCCCATTTGTAAAGATATATTAATTAAATACACCAGAGGTTCTGCAATTAACTTTGCACAGCGTCTTCATAAAAACTGTGGAAACTCATCCCAGCCGCTAGCTCTTGAAGAATTTAAACCACTGATTATTTTATACACCTCACCAATTGATGTTGGTTCCACCATTTCTATACTATCAGTTGGTCTTGGGTGCTTATGAATGAAATTTAATGCTGCTTTGTAATCAGCAGACACACGTCAAGGCAATCTACCGTATGACAGAAAAATTCATTGAAAATATTTGAAATTTTATTTTGTGATTTATAAATTTTACCTGAGACACTTAGCTCGATACAACTAGTTTCTTTTTCTTTACAATTTCCAGTTTCAATTTTAACCAAATTCCAAGCGGCTTTAGTCTTATTAGAGGCTCTAGATATAATAGTTTTACTATTGGATTTTTGAAGCAAAACATTTTTTAAATATTTTTTTATAACTTTTTACATAATCAAGAAATGTTTGGTCTCTTGAAGATCTGGCTTTATTATGTAGCTTTCTTTTTTTAATACTACAGACCATAATACCTGGAGTTACCCAACCATTTTGTTAAATTTTTTTTTTTTATCATTTGTAGGGGCCATAGGCATTCTAGGAAAAGCTACATTCAAGTATCTTATAATAATATTTGAAAAAGTGTCATACTTTACATCCATGCAAACATGGTTTCCTTGTATATTACACAGTTCCTTCCAATCTTCCTCTTTTAACATTTCCAAAAACATATCAATACTACTATCACTGAAAGATCGCTTAAACAAATTATTTTGAGTGATTTTTTTGTATTTTATGGCAGAATTTACAGAAACTATTTGGACAGAATGGTCTGAAAACCCAGATTCAAGCACAGTAACTTATTTGAGCACTTATTTGAGTTAAAACTAGTTATTATATTGTCTATAGGCCCTACATGTTTTTGAGTTTCCATATATTCTAGTAGGCTGTTCAATATGAATATTCAATAGATAAGAATCTACAATACTTTTAAAATCTAGCTGGATTTTACTTGGTGTTAGGAGGTCAATATTAAAATCACCTGCAACAACAACATGTAATTTTGGCTCCTTACACTGTACATGTTTCGAAAGGGCAAGTAACTTATTTGAAAATGCTTGCATACTCAATTGATCATTTTTAGGGGGT
>JAGFPH010008910.1:10253-24981 GCA_018207615.1 Philaenus spumarius
ACTTATTTGAAAATGCTTGCATACTCAATTGATCATTTTTAGGGGGTCTATATATAGCAATCACATTAATACAAGCATCTGTAAACAGTTTAATGCCACAACATTCAAAAAGTCCCTCCACAGAATAATCCACAATCTCTGGCCTTAACTTAAATTTTATCTGGTGATGGACTAAAATAGCACATCCTCCTCTGATTCTGCCTGGTCTTACATATGCAGCTGCTAAATTATAACTGTTAACATTATTTAATAAAAATAAATTTTATTTCTTCAGCCAATGTTCAGTAATACACAAAATAGTGGGTGTAAAAGTCAATTTCACCAGAAACAA
Source organism: Philaenus spumarius (assembly GCA_018207615.1). Classification (NCBI taxonomy): domain Eukaryota; kingdom Metazoa; phylum Arthropoda; class Insecta; order Hemiptera; family Aphrophoridae; genus Philaenus; species Philaenus spumarius. Next base: position 10,585 of record JAGFPH010008910.1, read on the forward strand.
ATTTAGTTCGTAAATTTTACTTAATTTTACAAGACCCTGCACATTACAATGCAAAACACTTAGTTCACATTTCGAGTTATCTGGGCTGATGACTACGTTCAAATGTTTACAGGACGAATTTATAAAAAAGGTGTGTTAGAAGTACTAGAAGTCGACAGTACAGGATCCACACCCAAACATCAACCATCTTTCAAGAGGTGTGCCTTCTTCTTGATATGTTGAACTGCAACACTGCCACCTTCTGCGTCCTGTGATTTTGTCACATGTTTCTTGGCTGAGTCCAGCCATTTCTCCAAAGAAGTTTTTGTTTTTGGCAGTACTATTTTATGCTTAATGAACTCTGCCAATCTTTCACTAATCCTCGACTTTACACGTTGATTTAAATGCCCACTTCGAGAAAAATGGAATGGTAAGATTCTGTCATTTATGAAGTTGACACTGATATTTTGTACTTTTTTGTTAGCACTTGAGTTTATGTATTTATGTATACACTGGTTTGCCTTGTTAACCAGATATTTTCTTATCATACTGTTTGGAGGGCTTGGGATTGTGTTGATTATTAAATTTGTTTTAAAAGAAATAGGAAGAATTTCGTTCAGCGACTCCTTAATAACTGTTTCATAACTTATCCCTGGTTTGACATCATTTGCTCTTCCAAAACAAACAAGAAAATCATTCAGATTAAGTTCTTTTGCAACCTCTTGTGCTCTTTCAGCAATATATGATATTGAGGCACCTGGATAGACATAATATTATCCCAAAACTAAGTATCCTTGTTTTCTAACTTCTGAAGCTTATTTGATATTTTTCTAGCAATGTTTTGTTTATTATAAGAGAGATCATAAAGGATCTCTTACAACAGTAGGTTTTATGTAACCTACTCATTAAAGCCTTTAAAAGTCGTTACAAAGCTAGTTACAATTGTTTATAATGTGTTCCGTTGAATTTTGTAGAATTATTGTTGTAGAACACGTTTAGTAACCTAATTAGTAGCTAAACATTATGATTACGCTTTAGTGCATTTTCTTCTCCTTTATGTTGGTTGGTTCCTCTGCTGAAATATAGTGAAGAGGCATACGGAAAATTTCATTTATTTGAAGTTATTTGTTCTGTACAATTTTTGTTGCGAATTTACTATACGACCCTACGCCAACAGAAATTCAAGAATAAAAATAATGGCCTGAAGTTCTAACTTATAGTCTTTTGGCACAGTATGTTTACAGATATCGGCACGAATTTTGCCACTTGACCATGCCCGGGCGAGGGGTGTGGGGAAAGGGCGTAAGTGGAGACAAAAAACATTTTCAAAACGACGGTTTCTAATGTGCTTCATTCTTTCGACGAACTGGTGGTGTGACCTCACCCTTAAAAGGGTTACAAATGTAATTTTAAATTTAATTACATTATTTATGTTCGTTTTTCTAGAGATAATCATATAAAATTGGAACATGGAACTGGTTTTTATACCGGGAATACTGATGTTTTTAGTATGGTTAATAGCTCATAGTCCAAGTACCAGCATTCGCACCGGGATCTATACCTGTATTCAACATTTATCAGTAGAATGTAAACCAAGGTCGTCCTCTGCAAACATATCATTGGAGGGTCATATAGTAAATTTACGCCCATTCTTTTTACAGAGGCAATCATTTATTTGGTATTAGATCAAAATTATGTGCGGCGCAAGTTTACTATTCGACCCTAGGCTAACCTAAATGCAAAAATAAAAATGAAAAAATACCTAAAAGGTTCTAACCTAACCTATTTAGTCACAGTATGTTTACCTGTATTCAACATTTAACAGTAGAATGTAAAGCAACGTCGTTGTCTGCAATAATATTAGGCTAGAGTCGAATAGTAAAGTTACGCCCTAACCTATAGTATTTAGTCATAGTATGTTTACCTGTATTCAACATTTAAAAGTAGAATGTAAAACAATGTCCTTGTCTGCAAAAATAATAGGCTAGGGTCGAATAGTAAACCTTAGCCTTATGTGCTTAGTTAAGGAACAAATTTATTGCTTAAGTTTATAGGTAACATAGCATGCCATCATTATTAGGTTAGGTCAATCTAGGGTTAACCTAATGCATTACATTCTAGGCATATTTGAGGTTATGATATTCATTAGTTTATTATTTCCAAGACGTACATACCTGTGTACCAACAGGCATAAACACTGGAGTCTCTACATCACTATGAGGCAGAGTCATTATACTCGTTCGAGCTTTAGTAACACTACATTCTGCAATTATTTTAAATTTCAAAGCAGAATGTTTCCAATTACTGGCAGTTGCAGCCATTTTGAATTTGAATTGATGTTTTGTTTTTGTAATTTCAATTTCTCAAAGCAGAAAACCAGCAAATCAAACAAAAACAGCTGAAGCTGAACATAGAGTATAGAAAGTTTTAAAAATAGATTAAGTAACCTAACAGCCAAGGATATGATGAATTCGTAAAAAACACCGAAACCTGACATAGTAAAATTAATAATATTGCTAAAACAACACTCTTCATGTTTTTTACAAAGGACATTGTAGCGAAAACTCCATACGTAATTTTCACTCAATTGCAATAAATGTGCAACATTTTTTTTTGACCTTTGAATATCACTGTAGTCGCGGACACCCTACTATAAATAGGTTTTGGGACAAGTTTTAGGGTGTCAAAATAAAGGTTTATACAAGTTTATAGCTGACTATCTCTCATTTCGAGATGAAACCCCTAATATTTCTGGACTATAATGGCTACTTATTTTAAACTGTGTTCTTGATCTCTTTTCTTTGATTCCATCTCTCCTTCACCTTGTTCTTGTGCAATATATTAAAAAACATACTTTTCCACATATCTTTATGTCTTTAATTTTTGGACAGTATCCACACTTTACTCTCCCTCTAGGGTTGACTTAAGTTAGAGCTTATCTTTGATCATTTGGAGGTGTATTCTCAAACAGAGGTCACTATGGGCTGAAACAATGAGATCAATTGATAATTTTTTAACATATTTTCTACATAAGAGTACCGTTAGTGGTGTCACTATTGAGAATTATTTGAGAACTTATTCTAGTATGTCCAGTAAGGTGAAAAATATAGACAATGGACAATGTTTATTGACCTTTTACTTTCCACTGTGTCAACATCTTTTTAACATTTATATATTATAGAAATGTACTGTTATTATATTATTATCAATCTGTACTGGTGGGCTCTGTGGTTTATTTTTTTCACCAATAATTAATTGTGAAATGAGCCTTTGTTATTTGCTCAGTTACTAAAGGAATGGAAATACAAAAGTTGTCTACTTTGATACTGTACACACCATTCTTTATAGAGGCCTCCAATCTACAAACAACCACACTTGATTTATTATTTGCAAATATCTATAGGAAAGATGTGCTAGGTATTGCAGTAATATTATCGTGAGACCTAAGGTCGGTAGTAGTAAATGAGCACCGATCATAGTCCTCAGGTTACATTTTTGGGTGTCATTTAACACTTTATATATATGGTTTGCACTCTAACGGCCGCATTTTACATCCGCTTTGGTCCACAAGTTGGTTGTCTACGTGGCTCAAACAAGTTCGTTAGCCAAAAAATCCAACAACCGGAAGCACTTTTTTTGACTGGAGGTAATTTTTTTAGATTTTTCGTACTAAAATTAAACTTTTTTGGAGTTTTGTGTGAAAATATAAAAATAGGAGATTATTTTACACATTTTGTTTTTTTACACGACCTTATACCTCGTTTGATTCCCCCATTAGATTAGATTATACTGGGGTGGATTCCTCCTTGGGGAAGGCTTCCTTACACGTCAACCTTTGGTTTATTGTGCCCCTGTGTCTGCGCCTAGCACGTTAGAAGCCTGTATCCCTTGTGAGGTACAGGATTTTCCACCAAGTATGTGTCTTCTTCGTCCCCGGGTTGCTGGATTCCAAAGAGTCTCCTCCTCCTACGCTCCAGGATCTCGCATTCAAATATGACGTGTCTTGCTGACTCTTCTGCCTAATTACAAAGCGTTGGTCGCCTTTAAGAATTCCCACTGTTGCTAGGTGTTTCCTGAACTGGCCATGTCCAGTAATGAATCCTACGCTTCTTTTGAGCTGTGGTCGGTTTAACTTGATTAGGGATTTAGTAAGCTTAGCGATTGGTCCCTTGATCAACCGTTTACTCTGCGTGTACCCGGGTAATGTACAAAATCTCTGGCGTTGTTCTTCCCTGGCCCTTTACTGCGCTCTTGGCCATGCTACGGCTAATGCAGCACATTAGTTCTGGCCCCATGAATGTTGCAGATGCTCTTTTCTTTGCAAGAGCATCCGCCATTCTCATTTCCTGGAATGCCACGATGTCCTGGCACCCATCTCAATTCCACCATATTTAATGTGGAGAGTCTGACTAGTGTTGAGAGGCAGTTTGGATGTGACTTGTACTGAGTCTAGCGCTTTAAGTGCTGCTTGCCTGTCAGAAAGTATTAGGATATGTCTGTTCCTGTATCCATTTGACAATCCTAAGTGGGCGCAAGCAGTAATTGCTAAGATTTCTGCTTGGAAGACTGTGCAGTACGTCCCAAGACTTGCACTAATGTTTGTCTTTGGTGAAGCGCTGTATACGCCATAACCGGAATTGCTGCCCATCAAAGACCCGTCTGTGTACCAGACTAGAGCCCCTTTAGCAGATCCTGGTTTGATGTTTCCTTCCCAGTCTCCTCAGGTTCCGAGGGTTACTGTACAGGATCTATAGAAAACATACTCGGTGTGTATTGCATGCATCAGTCACCATGTCTAACACCGAGTTTTTAAGTACGGTGTTCACAATGTCGGAATGTCCTGCTTCTAGCATGCCCCTCCGCTATTCGTTCACACTTCTTAGTCTGTATGCTGACTTCCTTGCCTCCAACATTATGTGAATGTCTAGAGGCGGAAGTCCAAAGAGCACCTCCATAGCCGCTATATGGCTACTTCTGAAAGCTCCAGTTATACATAAGCATGCAAGTCGTTGTAGACCAGTTAGCTTGATATCAGCAGCAGTTTGACATGATTTCTTCCACCAAACCACCGCTCCGTATGTAATTTGGAGTCTAATCACAGATTCATACAGCCAAAGAGCCATATGAGACCCCAAGTAGTTCCAATAAAGCGTCTGGTTGAAAGTAGCAGACATTTTGCCTTAAGAATCAAATTGTCCAGGTGTGCATTCCAGGTCACCTTTTGATCAAGAATCACTCCAAGATACTTTACTGATATCCGAGACAGTGTCATCATTTTTACCAATAACCAAGATTGCTATGTCATCTGCATAGCCTTGGATGTATGTTCCTGACTGGCTTATTTCTGTAATGAGACCGTCGACCACCAAGCTCCACAGTAGAGGTGAAAGAACTCCTCCCTGTGGGCATCCTCTTATGGCTGTGACCTCAATCGATTTACCAAGTAGTGAGCTTTGTATGCACCTGCTACTTAGCATGGAGTGCACCCACCTTGTTACGGCCGGGGCCACATCTCGCTTTTGCAGTTTCCGGACTGTTGAATCAAATGATGTATTGTCGAATGCGCCTTCTATGTCCAAAAAAGCGCACAGGGCTATTTCCTTCCTTACCAGGGTGTCCTCGATTCTAACCACCAGACTATGTAGAGCAGTTTCACAGGATTTTCCCGGTTGGTAGGCGTGTTGATTTCGATGAAGATGTACCTCAGGCAGCACCCCTTTTCTTATGTATCTTTCCACTGTTCTCAAGAGAAACGAGGATAAGCTAATAGGTCGGTAAGCTTTGGCATCAGAATAATTTGCTCTGCCGCACTTAGGAATAAATGTTACTCAGCTGGCCCTCCATGCCTGTGGAATGTAGCCATAGGCTACACTGGCTCTAGATAGCTTGCAGATCCATTGAATCTGGGAGTCTGGTTCTTCCTGCAATAATGCCGGATAGATTCCGTCTCCCCCAGGTGATTTAAATGGGCTGAATTTGTTTATCACCCATTTTAGTTTAGAAATGGTGACAATGCTTCTTTCCAGTTTCCAGTCAGCCCCCGATGTGAGGGCCAAGTGCTATCTCCTGCTTGACTTCGATTACCGTCTACAGTGTCACTATTTATGAATCCAGGGAAGTGAGTTTCAAGTAGTACCTTGAGCGTCTCTTCCGCCGTTTTAGTGTAACCTCCTGTTAGATTCCTTAAGGGAGTCCACAGGATTATAAGGTTTTGAAGTTATTACTTGTTGCAGTCTAGCTCCTTCCTTGTGGCTATTCACTTTGTTGGTGAATGCCTTCCAGGAATCAAGTTTGGCTTGCCTAATAGCTTTGCTGTATGATGTGAGAGCTAGGTGGTACTCCCTATAAATCACCCCTCCGCTTGGAGGCATTAAACAGCCTTCTTAATTGTTTCCTTCTGCGACCAAGGTCCGGAGACCACCATCTGGTATTGGATCTATCCAGTTTTAGTTCGCAGAGAGCAGTTCTCCCGATAGCAATCCATAAGGGCCACTCGGTCAACGTCTGGAAAGGTTGCAATAGCCCCCGTCATGGAGCCGAGTACTGCAGACAGCTGATCCGAATAGGACCCTCAGTCGGTCGCCCTCGGATCCCTAAATAAGGATTTTGCATTGTATGTTCCTAGTTGAAACATTATGTACTTGTCATCTGACAGGGAGGCTTCTGTTGACACGTGCCAGTCCCTAATCAGATGTGCTGTATTTTCTGTACAAAAGGTAATGTCTATGACCTCGCTCCTGATTTTATTGGAGAAGGTGAGCGTATCGCCTACATTAACAATTTGTAAGTTATTAGAAAAGAGAAAATCTAGTAATGACTCACCCCTTGCATTGGTGTCGGTGCTGCCCCATCCTAGATGGTGATGCGCATTGGCATCGCAGCCCACCAGACGGTTGAAGCCCCCACCAGGAGTTCTAGGTCTCTAGTTGGAAGAGGTGTGCTGGCATCATATGGAAGGTAAGCAGAGCTCAAAATTAGGCCCTGTCTGTCCTTCCCATTCTGCCAGTGGATTATCACTGTAGTGATGTCTCTGGAACAAAAATCGATTAAAGGCAAGCTTTGTACTCCTGACCTTACAAGAATGCAGGTTTAGTTGTTGGTAATTGAGTTGCAAAAAATAAGCTTACGTTTGGCATCTCCCAGTCCTGCGATCTGACCTCGGTGAAGCCAATTAAGGCTCCTGGACCAGCCCCAGGTCAACGTGTTTTTGCCGGAATGTTTGACAGAAGGAGGCCAAAGCCGCCTTACTGTGGTAGAGGTTTATCTGCAGGACCCTCAGCATTGTCTCTTCCTGACCACAAGACTAGAGAGACTTGCCGCAGTCCTTCATGCGCTTTACATCCTGCTGCCTTGATGGCTGCAAGAGAAGAATCGTCAACCAGGAAGTCAAAAGTGCGACCTTTGGGGTCTTCCTTTGTCGCCAAGGTTTTCAACCTTTGACCCTGAAGCTCAGGTTTTGTTTGTCGAGCATATCCCGGATCCTCTCTGGAGTCCCTGCCAGCTTAACAGGTGCTTTGAGGAACACCTTGGTAGCCCGCAGGATATCCTTTCGGTCACCAACGATTAGCTCGACATCCTCGCCCAGAGGTGTAATGGTGGATATGATTTTCGTCAACCAAAGTTTGGTGTGAGAATTGGAGCACGAGAAATGAGTGCTCCTTTCTCCATATACGAGCCTGAGAAGACTGGGTATGAGTATATGGACACTCGAACTTGTCCATAATGGCATTTTCTAATGTTGTGCCCTGTTCCTTGGAGAATTTTTCTTTGGGGAAACATTTAGGCATAACTGCCATTTTGATAGAGGAGAGAGAATTGCCTTAATTGAAGATCCGGGTTGCGCCGATGTCGATGCACCGTGCTTACCAGATTGTCTGGGTCTCTTCCTTTGTGTTTCAGTGAAAGGGGGAGTTGGAGCTTCGGCTCTGCCGTGCTTATGACCCCCTTAGATGAGTGCGGGAACATTGGCAGCTGTCGAGGCAGCACCTTTGTTCTTCCGTTTGTCAAATTTTTTAGGGTCATACTCCCGGCCTTATTTGGCCTTGAGAGCACGCCTTCTATCTCCTTTGTACATCATAGAACGCCTCTGTTCCACCTTGAGCGAGACCAACTGCTTGGTAGCGTCCGTTAGCTCATCTGAGAAACCTGGGGTGTCAGGATTTTTCTGGAGGAGGTCTTCGTCCAGCTCAGAGCCCGACTCAACTTCCCCCTTACTAGGATCTACTTCCATGTCGAAAGATCTAGTACCCGCTCGATGGCTGGTTCTCGTCTCTCGACAAAATACGCAGATTCAGGTGTTTCTGAGTATTGGACAAAGTGAGCATGCTCTGAGGCCGCTACCTGTTCTGAGTGACCAGTTGGTGGCTGGTTCTCTGCCGTATTTTGTTTTTCTGTTTTTGTTTAGAATCTATATGGTTCCCGCGAGTAGTGCAGGGTAGAAAAAAGGTCCACCGCACAGAGCCCGCATGCACGGTAAGGCTAAGTTTCCCTGAGTGGTCGCCTGGTATCTCAGGTATCCCGTTCAATGCACCATTACCCTGGTACCATTCATCCTATCAGCACGGGTGAAAAACCTTCGGATTGGGAATTTTATTTCAGGGTTTACTTCCTTAGATCCGTTAAATTCAGCCTAGACCTTAGTCCAGTGCTGGATGCTACTCTTCATTGCATAGGCCCAACTCTTCAGTCAATTGAGCCAACTCCAACGGTCTTGAGTGCAGATATACCCCTAAAAGCAAGGGAATGAGTGTCCCGTCCCTTGTGACGCTCACCTCCTCGACCTCTCGACAACCAAGCCAAATAACTTGATCCCGCCGCAGCGGCCCCGATTCCCCCATAATCAATCAAAATGTAAAATACCATAAAAGTACTTGGTTGAAATCCACTTGGGGATTTTATCGTTGGTCAGCTTCTGTTATGAGACTGAAGGCCGGGATGCAAACCACTGCGAACGAAGCAAAGCAGTAAAAAATCCAAGGTCACAAGGTCAAGGTACAAACTCACAAAGGGCTATAGGCTGAGGTGTAAACAAATTCTACTAATGTATTTTGTACACATTGGCAGCTATTCAACGTCCAATTTCTAAAATAGTTGGTTGAAACCCTAAAATCATATAAACTTAATTTTGGGAATTCGCTTAACTTATGTCAGCGGTTCAGCTGCTTGGTTGAATTATTAGCGAATTTCCATAGGAAAAATGAGCTATTGCAGTGGCCCTTATGGTGAGACCCAAGGTCGGGAGTAGCAAATGAGCACCGATCATGGTCCCCAGAACACGTTTTGGGGTGTCATTAAAATTCATATATATATATGTATATATATATATCGATGGTGTTTTGTTAAAACGCTGTAACCCACACTTTACAAATTTTTCATAGTAAACAAAAAACCTTGCCATTTTAAATGTTTTTTTCAGATTATACTGAAAATTTTATCAAAATTGTATTTAATTTTTATACATTTTTCTATGTTAATAACATAAGTTTACCTATAGTATTAAATTAAATAACTGAAATTTTGTGCTGAAAATGTGGGTTACAGCAATTTACTGTTCGCATATTTTAAAGTTACAGCTTGCAGTAAGTAGGATACTGCATTTTACCTACCTGTCTTTTAGGAGCACCAAGAGATTATTATTAGTTCTGGGAAGTTGAATATAAAATGAATAACACTTTTTTCAGTAGTTTTTATTTATTATTAAATCTGTCACATTATTATTGTACGTAGGCCTAGTTAAAAAAGTAAATTTAAATATTGACAGTAAACCCTTCATGGATAAAAATTATACTCTAAACAATTTTTCAGACATATATTTAAAATAATTGACACTTTTATAAAACTATAAAAATTACTTTACTAAATTTTAAGTAACGTAAAAAATCATTGTGTCATTGTGTTTTAAACAATGTTAAAATCTGCAATTCAAAATGCTTATATAAATCAAATTTATTAAATTAAATGTTAATTATAATAATAAAGTATTTAAAGTTTCACTACTTAGGACTAAAACATCAAAAGTTTTCTTCATCCTCTTCATCTGTTTCTGGTAAATTATCTGGAACGGTTGATTTATTGGGAATTTTTTTGTATTCTTCGTGATAGCGCTGTGGAATTATACCTTTTTTACAAAGATTTAATAAATCTGAATATTTTAAAACTGGTATGGGTAGTCTTTCTGTATAGGCTGACGTATGGAACTTAAACCGAAATTTACTCTCCTTCTTCCATCTCTAATTTTGCAAATATACTCATTTGCTCCATCTTTGAATGAATTTATTATACTTATCTCCTTGTTATTTTTATTAATTATGATGCGACGTACTTCTCTGATTGAAACTTTTTTACCATTTGCAGCAACAAACAAAGTGTTTGGAAATAAATTTTCTTGAATATCCTTCCAGTTTCGGAATGACTTATAATTCAAAACCTCCACCCTATATGGTCTTGGCACTACTCTACAATTAGTTAAAATAGTAGGCCACTCAGAAGGTGCCCATACAACTTTTTTTCTATACGCTGACTCAATACAAGCATGCATCGAGTCAACAGTCATATAAGTATGTCCTGGAAGAAGATAGTTTATATTAATAGATTTAATATTTTTTCTGCAAACTGTAAAAATGTATAGACAGCTGCCCATAATTGTTGGTTTTTGTTTTGTCACACGAATCACAATACAGAGCTACTTCTGATACACTTTTACGTTCATCAACTTTTTTTTAAGTACAAGGAAACAATTTATGAAATTTCATTTGCCCCTCTTTTTCCATCAGCTTCACCCCAGACAAAACAAAAACCATCACGTGATCCACTTTCGTAAAATGTAAGATTATATACCGCATAATTACGACTGTAATACAGCAACATATTTTCACCGTGAGGAGTATTGAGAACTTTTTGCAAGTCAAATGATGAGCAAATGAAAGAAGAATCGGTTTTTGCTCTTTCTTGATCTTTTAGAAAATTTGCATTTGTCGCCTTCTTTTCTATTATATGAAGTTGATATTTTAAAATGTCCGCTTCAGCATGTTCTGTTTCTCCTTCATATTTGGAACACAATGCACATTTATCTTTTTTTGGTTTGTGAATACCTATATTAAGTCATTTCGAAAAATATCTTTGAACACCCTTTCCCCTACAAACTTCCTATTTGAAGTTACACAGTCTTTTTTATAAATCCTATACACATTTGATAAGTTACAAAAATCACTGGGGAGGTATTTCTTGTTAGTGCTACCTCTGCAATAATGGGATGGCACTGCAGGAAGCATTTTCATAAAATCAACTGCATACTTTCTATCATGAACTGGTGTTTTATTCGGGGTGTAACTTTTCCTCTCAAATCAATCTAAGGAGTGTTTAATTCAGACTTAGAATCATAAGAGTATTGTAAAAGTCTTTGAGAAACATCTAATGTTTTTAAAATGAATTGTTGACACACTTTTATTTTATTTCCATCTTTAGGAAAAAAAGTAGTTTAAACTTCAACTTCTTCGGGAAGAACCCTGAGTATATTTTCTTTTTATTTCTGTAGCTTCTACACATGAAATTAAGAAAGCCTGCTTTTCAACTCTGGTTTGAAGTTCCAAATAGTAGTTAAAAATGTGTAGCCTGTCTGTCTCACTGAATTTAATAGAACAAGAATTTTGACATTTTTTATGAAAACATGGATCACTGTTCATGGCTTTTGCTGGTTTGTGCGCTTTAGTTCTTCCAATATAAAACTCTCCTTTGTTCTTTTTATACTTCTGCAAGTCAGTTTTGTTAACTCCTTTAGACTTCCTTTTTCCACTTTCACCAACAATCAATTCTTCCTGATTAGTATCTGCAGAACCTAGTTTACAATTTTCATCGCGGTTGCTTTGGGTGCAGTCCATATAATCAATATTTTCCTGAAGAGAACTGGCTCTAGCTCCGTACTTATCGTATTACATATACTCACATCCAAATAAATTTCACCAGGGATGGATGGTTGCAGTATGTATTCTTCGTTACTACTTCCAGGTACTGGAATTAAGTCAAAGTATTCTACTGGCTCCTAGATGTGTAAGCAAGTCTCAGGATCTTTTCAGTCCTCAATTTTGGTTTTAAAGACATAATTAAAGTAATTGAAATTACAATAAAACTCTTAATAATCAATTATAGTAATAATATAGGCCTACAAGGCCTTAAAATGAAACACAAAACTCAATAGACTTGATTCTAAACTGTGGGTTACAGCATTTAACCTCTCTTTGTTAGAAATAAGCTGTAGGCTTACATCACACTATGCCACATTTGCTGTGGCATACATCATTTTACCGAATTGTGTTTTACAAACCATGTGGGTTACAGCAGTCATATTTTAGTACTTTTCTCTTGTTTAGAGGTTATTGAGGCTTACAGCTTTTTACTAGAATGTGTAATTAAGTTGCCAGAATCAATATTGACAATAACCTAAATTTTGAAAATTTTGAGGGTTACAGCATTTTACCTAAACACCATCGATATATATATACATATGTATATATGTGTTCGCACTCTAGCGGTCGCATTTTAAGTCCGATTTGGTCCAAATTTGGTACACGTGTTGGTTGTGTAAGTGGCTCGGACGAGTTCGTTAGCCAAAAAAATCCAACAACCGGAAGTAAGTTTTTTGACCGGAAGTAACTATTTTTTGAGATTTTTACTAAGAGAATGAATTTTTTTTTGAGTTTTTTCTAAAAATATAAATGTAAGATGTTATTCTGCACATTTTGTTTTTTTACGCGACCTTATAGCTCACTTGGTTCCCCCAAAATCGATCAAAACGTGAAATACCATAGAAGTACCCGGTTCAAAGAAAATGTGGTGGATTCTACCGTGGGGCTGGCGTGCGAAGCACGCAATGCTTTGTGTGTTGAAAATACCCCTAATACGAGGTTTGGCGTGCGAAGCACGCAATACATTGTGTATTGAAGACAATCCCAATATGTGGAATGGCGTGCGAAGCACGCAATGCATTGTGTATTGAAGACAATCCCAATATGTGGAATGGCGTGCGAAGCACGCAATGCTTTGTGTATTGAAGACAATCCCAATATGTGGAATGGCGTGCGAAGCACGCAATGCATTGCACGCAATGCTTTGTGTATTGAAGACAATCCCAGTATGTGGAATGGCGTGCAAACCATTTTGCAGCTATTCAGCACCGTCGCGAATAGACCTATTTCCCAAATTGTTGGTCGAAACCCTAAAATATCGGTCTATAAACTTAATTTTGGAAATTTGCTCAACTCACGTCAGCGGTTCAGCTGCTTGATTGAATTTTTATCAACTAGAAATTTCTCTTATGGCTGCTAACCTGCAAATGTACAGCTCCATGGTTGACACATGCAATATGCACACTTAACAACAGCAAAACATTTTAGACCATACTTTGCAGGTTTATTAGGCATATGTTATACTGTGTAAAACTGAATTTCCTGCAAAAGCATTCAAGCATCTCGCCAATTGTCAAATATTCTCTCACTGAGTAGGCATCGTTATAGAACTGATTGAACAACTTTAATACATCTTTAACTAGCTGACCCGTACGGCGTTGCCCGTGGTGGTTGGTATTTTCAGTATTTTTAACGTAATTGTATTATTTTTAAGTGTTCAGTCAGTGAGTGGTATTTGGCTTTTATATATATAGATTTTAAATAATAAAAGCACTGTTGTCATAATAATAAAAGATCTGAAATTATGATTTTAGTAACTTTGATTACCCCAAACCCCTCCTAAAATTTTGAAATTTTTCATACAATTTCTTAGTAAGCACCTATGGTCCTAGAGGAAGCTACATACCAAATTTCATTCCAATCCATTCGGTAGTTTTAAAGAAATCGTTTTTTAACAACTTTGATCCCCCCAAAAATTTCGAATTTTTTCAAACCCTTTCTTAGTGAGCACCTATGGCCCTAGAGGAAGCTACATACCAAATTTCATTCCAATCCAGTCGGTAGTTTTGAAGAAGTCGTTTTTTAATAACTTTGATCCCCCAAACCCCCCTAAAATTATGATTTTTTTAAACCCTTTCTTAGTGAGCACCTATGGCCCTAGAGGAAGCTACGTACCAAATGTCATTCCAATCCGTTCGATAGTTTTTAAGAAGTAATTTTTTAATAACTTTGATCACCCCAAACCCCTCCTAAAATTTCAAATTTTTTCAAACCCTTTCTTAGTAAGCACCTATGGCCCTAGAGGAAGCTACATACCAAATTTCATTCCAATCCATTTAGTAGTTTTGAAGAAATCGTGATTTAATAACTTTGATCCCCAAACCCCCTAAAATTTAGAATTTTTTCAAATCCTTTCTTAGTAAGCACCTATGGCCCTAGAGGAAGCTACATACCAAATTTCATTCCAATCCATTCGGTAGTTTTGAAGAAGTCGTTTTTTAATAACTTTGATCCCCCC
>JAGFPH010008910.1:30898-41412 GCA_018207615.1 Philaenus spumarius
AAAAATAAAAATATGACTTCTTTTGTTATTCAGCCCCACGTTGGGAAAGCCATTTTGCAACGATAAGCGTCGCAAAAATAAAAAAAATGAATAAATAAATTAATTATACTGTGTTAAAAAAAAATGTGGGGTTCGGTGAAAAGTTCAAAAATTAAAAAAAAATATGTCTTAAATCAAAAATAAAAACGCTATATGTGGATTATCTGATAACTATCAACATCTTTTCATCACCTCATTCAGTTATTCATCTTAAAAACAAAAGTCGTCGCTCATATAATACTTAAAATCGCTTATATACCTCCTAGGCCTATTGCCTTACCTCAATAATAAATCATCGCCCACCTTAACTCTCCATAACATCTTTCTCCCAACCTCAACGTAGAACAATATTATATTTTTCACCTTACTTCAACTCACCTTACTCTTAAAACCTTAAAAATCACCTTCACTTGACTCCCATAATCTTAATAAAAAAAAAATAACAATTATAGTATTTGCGATAATCCACATATAACCTCACTTATGCTCTGTTGCATATATATACTTGTAATTACTAATCACTGAAAAATATTTGTTAATTAATTCTATTCTCTTAGGGGTGAATACCTGGCTATCAAAGTAATGGCTAAACGGACATTCGTGGCTATATAAAGAAATTCAAGGCATTGCAGCAAGACAACAATTATTTACTCAAACATGATCAAAAATGGATATTTACAGCAATTAAGAAACATAAACATAGTGATACATATATACAAACAAGTCAAGAAATTATTTACAGTTGTACAAAGTTTCCTGAACCATACCTTAAGTAATGACGCAATAGAAGTTAAATGAAGTTAGTTTTTTAATAAAATGAAAAATTTTAATACCTGCAGACTAAAATATGTCCTATGGCCATTATTACTTACAATTTCACTCGTTGCACTGTCTTTTTACCTAGGATTTTCACTGATTCTAATCGTCAAAGTCACTTCACTTACTTTCTTACCAACGCGTTACTCAGAGCACATGGCAACTTTTTGAAAAGTCCATTTTTTAAAAGAAATATATGGAAGATTTCACTTCTTTCACTTTTGCAAACTCCTAGACGTCTCTACTTAACATTCACATAACTTTCGTCGTGATCTTTTTAAAATTGTTACATTTTTTTAGCAAATTCTTCACCACCCGCAAGTAGCTTGTACAAAGCTGTCTACGCCATCTTGACTTCTCTTTCTCTCCTTTCCTCTCCTCTCTTCTCTTGCGTTGTTAACCGTACTTCTCTCAGAACTGTACGTGCCAAAAATCACGTCCGCAACTCTGTGCTAGGCCTTCCATATCTCAACGTATAGACCGATGTTGTGTCTTATTATTACTTGTATTTACTTATCGAACTGTCCATAATTCCAAATACCGCTCTGTATCGTTCATTTACAACGCACCACTCATTGAAACAAAGTTTCTGTACAATTTTCACATTTTACACACGCTCATATATTGATATGTTTTTTAAGTCTGCTTTTATATTACCTACTTTTACAGTCTGCTTTTATGTTTTATTATTTGTTTATTAAAGAAAAAATGATTCTACTGTAATTATTTTGCGTCATTAAGAAATGTATATATAAAAATTATAAATGGTTAATATTATTTATGTATTGCGTCATTATTCATTTAGACCAAACCTCTGTATCTTTAGTCATTATAGGAAACAGCTGATTTATTTCTTATTTTATTATTTTCTCTGTGACATGGACGTTAGTGTTACAAGGCATTCATCTTTATTTTGAAAATGCTTGAATGGATTGAATAATAAAACCACCATTGACCCAATCAATAAGTGTTATTGATGTGTTGAAAGTGCTTCTATATAATGGCCCGTTGATTTGAAAATATGTGTGCAAACGTTCTACTATAAGATTTTTGTTTACTGTTTGAATAAATACTGAACATTATTAAATCTATAACTTCAAAGTTGTTTTGTCTATTTCAGGGTCCAGAATTGCTTAAAAAGGCAGGAGGTCTACATAAATTCATGGGTTGGAATAGATCATTATTGACAGATTCGGGAGGATTTCAGATGGTTTCATTGCTCAGTTTAGCTGAAATAACTGAAGACGGTGTTAAATTTCAATCACCATATGGAGGTAGGTTTGTAGTTGATTTCCTACTCCAAAATGGATTTTCAAATTAAACTTAAGTGAATTGTTGTAAATACTATTATTTAAGCTAAGTTTATGTTATAAAAACCTGATGTTTACATCACCCCCTTATTAATTAATTTCAAATAAAATGTTTGAAAATTAGTGCAATTCTTATAGTGACAGATATATATTAGGCTAATATGTTATATTAGTTTAACTTAGGCCTAAATTCACTTTTCTAGATATTCTGTAGGAAATAGGCCCCCGAATTGCTAAGCTATCATGTCATGCTATCATGCGCAGAGAGACCTGAGCATTCTGATTAGAGAATCCGAACCAGTAGCTTTTGTGTGTTACTTAAATTGTTTAATGTTTCAGTTTATCAGGTAATTAAATAATAGTTTTATGAATAAATAAACGGTATCAGTTAACTGACACAAACTTTCTCCCAACTTACTGTAATCAAAATAATATTGTATTTAATCATTTTATTTTTTACTACTTTTTAGAACAAAACAAAAAAATAATATTCTAACTACGTCAATCGTATAAAAAAATTATTTTCCCAGGCGGGATTCGATCGCGCGACCTTTGAATTACTGGCCGTGCTCGCTACCGTGGTGCTACCCTGTGCGGCCGCTGCCGCGATGCTAGATTGACAACACAAACTTGTTTATTTTTAAACATTTCCCCATAATTATAAAACGCCGAAGTTTTGATAAAAGCGGGTGGTGTCATTTTGTTGGCATCTTAAGCACTATAAATACTGAAAATTTGATCAAAATCGTTAGAGCCTTTTTTGAGAAATTTGCATTTTTGTCGTTTTTATGGGTTTTTAGGGGTAAATTACCCTCAAAAATTAAAAATTCCAAAAAATTAAAAAAACGCCTGGAGATATTAGGGTTTAGTACCTACATACCAAATTTCATGAAAATCGGACCAATAGTGTCCTCTCTGGTCGTGTATACATACAGACAGACAGACACCACTCTAAAAACACTTTTTTTGGGTTCAGGGAGCACCAAAACAAAAAATTCCACTAAAAATATTTTTGGGTTCAGGGAGCACCAATACAGATTATTGCACTAAACAATTTTTTGGGGTTCTGGAAGCACCAAAACAGATAATTCAACTGAAAATTCAAATTCGAACATTTTTACGAAAACAATACTTCCTCCATATACTACGTATAGGGTGGAGAAAGTAAAAATGAGTTTATGTTATTACCACCTTACAATATTAAAACATAAAATTATATAGTATTAATTATTAAATACAGATGATTGTTTCAGCACAGGAATGTATGCTTACCCCTGAGCAATCTATCGACATTCAAACAGCTATTGGTGCTGATATCATAATGCAGTTGGATGATGTAATCAAGACAACCTCTACAGGTCCTAGAGTAGAAGAGGCCACTTACAGGTATTTTTGTAGCCTTTTAGAACTTTACCAAGCAATTGTTTTTGTAGATAAACAATAAAGTAAGTGTACAAGTCCATTTTTCAGTAACAGGTCCTAGAGTAGAAGACGCCACTTACAAGTATTTTTGCAGCCTTTTAGAACTTTACCAAGCAATTGTTTTTGTAGAAAAACAATAAAGTAAGTGTACAAGTCCATTTTTCAGTAACAGGTCCTAGAGTATAAGAGGCCACGTACAGGTATTTTTGCAGCCTTTTAGAACTTTACCAAGCAATTGTTTTTGTAGATAAACAATAAAGTAAGTGTACAAGTCCATTTTTCAGTATGTATATGGTTAAATAACAAGAATCCTCCTGTTTTCTTTCTGAAAAAATCCCTATATATTAAAAGCAATTGCACCTGCTTCAACTATGTTAGAAAGAACTCTTTTCTAGTTTTTTAAAGAAAATTAATAACTTGTAAAAAGGACTGCAATAATAATATGATTAAACAAAAATATATATTTAAACTTCTGTCTACTGTATAACTCAATAATACAGTGTGCCTATAAAATCCTTCTAATCTACATTGGATGAGAACTAATCAAGCCACAATTATTATTATTATAAACAATTAAAATCTACTACTAAAACCACTACAGGGATCTTATATATTTCATGCCCCACATTTGGAAACCAATTATAAATAATTAAAATACCTTAATTAGATTTGTTACTTCAAAAAAATGTGGAGTGCAAATTATAACAACTCGCTATAAATGAAAAACAACATTTAGAATACAAAAACATTTAATTATTAGGATTTTTAGGTTAAGGAATGGATAGTTCAACTTACATATAAATTATAATAATACTTGGCTTCTTCTTTTTAAAAAGTCTTTCAGTTCATTTGCTATTATTTCACTTTACAGTATTTACTAAATATAATTTTACTTTATGTTGCCTCAGGTATGCTATTCAGTAGAGATAAGAGATCTGTAGGCCTAACAAGTTCTTACATAAAAAAACATTAATTGCAGTTACCTTGTAGAGGAGAAATCTGTGCCAGCTAGAAGGTTTTATCATTCAATGAAAATTTATAAAAACATTGCAGATGATTTAAAAAAAAGTTAATAATTGTTCTTTGTCTGTTAGCTGTAAAAGTACTCACTAAATCAGGGGTTCTCACTAGGATTTCTTAGAGAGCCAAATAATTCGTAACAAATTTTCCTCAGGGCCGCAAGTACAAACAGTAGGTATAATTTAGGTTAATTACAGAATGTCTAGTTCTTATTGCGGGCAGACTATGATAAGCGGGCGCCCTAAGTTAATTTTCATGCATCGCTCCGCGGCGGTTTGGCCAATAAAGGTTATTAATATATTTAAAATATAATAATATTATAATTTTATTTTTTAATATATCAATACCCTTTCTTGGCCTAACCGCCGCTAATGTATGTAACGGACGGTTACAAAATATAATAAAATATAGTTTCTTTTGTTATCAGCCCCACGTTGGGAAAGCCATTTTGTAACGGATGGTTACAAAATATAATAAAATATATAAGTTGTACTGTGTTAAAAAATAATGGGGTTCGGTAAAAAGTTCGAAAATTAAAAAAAAATATGTTTTAAATCAAAATAAAAATGCTATATGTGGATTATCTAATAACCATTAATATCTCTTCAACACCTCCTTTACCTATTTACCTTAAAAACAAAAATCGTCGCTCATGTACTACTTAAAATTGCTTATGCACCTCCTAGGCCCATTGCCTCACTTCAATAATAAATCATCGCCCACCTTAACTCTCCATAACATCTTTCTTCCAACTTCAACGTAGAACAATATTAAATATTTCACCTTACTTCAACTCACCTTACTATGATTCACCTTACCTAAATGCACCTTACTTGAATTCACCTTAAAAATCACCTTCACTTGACTCCCATAATCTTAATAATAAAAAAAAATTAATAATCATGATAATTTGCGATAATCCACATATAACCTCACTTATGCTCTGTTTGCATATATTTACTTATAATTAATTCTGTTTTCTTAGGGGTGGGAACCTGGCTAATTAAAGTAGTGGCTAAATGGATATTCGTGGCTATAGAAAGAAATTCAAGGCATCGTGGCAGCAACTATTCGTTTACTCTGACATAATTAAAGAATGCTGATTTACAATGAAATACATCAAGACTACAAGAAACAAACAACAAATCATTTATATATAAATATGTACAAGTTACAATTAGGCCCTAGTCTACCTATAGTATGACGCAATAGCTAAGAAAATTGAAGCTAAGTTATTTCTCAAAAAATTGTAAAACTCTAAAATGCAGACTTCTAAAGTTAAAATTAATGGCCATATTTACTCACGATACCAGTTGTTTTTGTAATTGTACCTAGGTTTGCACTGACTCTATTTGATATAGCTAGCTCACTTCCATCGCGTTAGTCCGATCACATGGCGGCTTTTTTACAATTTCACTTTCCAAGAAAAGTACACAATAGATTTTACTTTCTAAGTTTTCACCAACTTTCAAGCACCTCTACTCCATTTTAATGCAACATTTGTTGCGATTTTAAAGAAAATATAACATTTTACGACGAACTTTCCACCACCTCTGTCCAGTTACATGTACAGTTCGTTACGCCATCTTGATAGAAGTCCCTGCTTGTAATACGTTCTACTTCGTCCCAGTGAAAAAACAGTACGTTCCCTTACGTTCTGTATCTTTTGACATCTGTGCTCTTTCACATACACAGATTGATCCTCTCTCTCTTCTCCAATTGCTTCCATGATCACTGTACATACTATCATATTAAGTTTTCGATTTATATTAAATTGTGCTATGTACTGTTGTTATATTCTTTTTTATTTATTTATTTATCGAACTGTTTATAGTCTTAAATACCGCTTCATATTGTTCGCTTATAACGCACCACTCGTTGAAATAAAGTTTCTGTACAATTTCACCTTTTACATACGCTCATATTTTAATATATATTTTTTAAGTCTGCTTTTGTATTTCCTATTTTTACAGTCTGCTTTTACGTTTTATTATTTGTTTATTTAAAGAAAAATGATTCTACTGTAATTATTTTGCGTCATTAAGAAATGCAATTATATGAAAGTTACAAATGATTAGTATTATCTATGTATTGCGTCATTTATTCATTTAGACCAAATCTCTGTTCCTTTAGTCACTATAGGAAACAGCTGACTCATTTCTTACTTTATTATTTTCTCTGTGACATGGACGTAAGTGTTACATGTATGAAAATTAACATTGGGCGCCGCTTATCATAGTCTGCCCCTTATTGCAATACTACACTATGAAATGGCGTTAAATAACTTACAAACAATATAATTATAAAATAAGTTTATTACATCACAAAAAAAAAACTTTTTGTATATAAAAAAGAACGGAAATGTATTTTACTTGACTCCAGGAATACTTGAATGTGTTAATCAGTTAATCCTTTGAAGTCGATGGGCGAAATCTTTCACAACTCTCTAATATGGCATCTATGTTAGCAGGTTGGGAAGAAACTGAAATTCTCAAAATGTTGTCAACGTTCTCACTCGTTAACCTGGATCTGTATTTGTTTTTTATGAACTTCAGCTTACTGAATGTAGATTCACAGACATATGTAGAGGCAAAAACACACAAAATTTTCTGAGCACAGTCAATTAAGTTAGGAAATTCGTCCTTTTCAACTGCTTTCCAAAACTCATAGTGAGCTTTATCCTTCTTTTTTTGTTCAAAAATACTTTTGAGCTCCGTATCACACTGGAGATCAATTAACTCATTTTTCAAATCCCTAGCTTCGTATCCAAAAACAGAAAGATGAGCTAAATTTGCTGTTGTCATTGCCCATGGATTTTCCACCAAACGAAATGGCTCTTGATACTTCCTGAAGTCAGTAAACCTCACAGATATTTCGTCCTTTAGGTCTGCCAACAGCTTTAGTAATTCAGAAACATCTCGACTTTCATCTGGATTTTCATCAAACAGAGTTTTAACAGAAGGAAAGCTGGAATAATCACTGTTTGACAATTCTTCAATATACGTATTGAGCTTTTGTTCCTGTGTAAACACAATACTCATCATTTTCGTTACAATTTTATTGTTGTCTCCTTGCAATCGAGTCAGTGTTTCATTCATAATGCCCATTGTATCAGTGAGAACAGGCGATGATAACCACCCAGGTTTTTCGCCTTTAAACCCCAAAAAAAAAAAAAAAAAAAAATGTATCAGTGAGAAACGCTACTTTAAGCCACCAACTAAAATTATAAACATCAGGATACTCTTTTTCCTTTGTAGCCAAAAACAGAGTAATCTCATGACGAATGCTGAAGAAACGTTCCAAAACTTTACCCTTACTCAGCCATCTCACTTCTGTGTGGTAAAGAACGTCCCCGTATTGAGATATAAGTTCTTTCAAAAACTCTTGAAACGTTCTGTGGTTCAGTTCATTTGACCTTATAAAATTCACGATCTTTACAACTGTTTTCATAACATGGCTGAAATTTTCACCAAATCTAACAGCTAAGTTTTCTTGATGAATGATGCAATGAAAACTTAATAAACTATAATTCCCCAAATGTTTTTTTTTAACAGCTGAACAAATCCTATATTTCTCCCTAACATTGATGGACAACCATCAGTACAAACAGAAAAAACCTTTTTCAAATCAATGCTACGCTCGTTAAAAAAACTTACTATTGTGTTCAAATAATCAACACCTCGAGTTTGTCCAGTCATAGGAATCATGCCCAAAAAATCTTCTTTAATAACACAATCCTTGGACACATACTTAACAAACAATAGCAATTGAGAAATCGACGTTATGTCAGTGGATGAGTCGAGCGCAATACTACAATATTTCCTTTGCTGCAGTTCATCGGTAAGATTAAGTGCAATATTTGCTGCCAAGTCTTGTGACCGTCTCATGCAAGTTGAGTCAGACAGCTGAAGTTTTGAAACTTCATCTAATATTTGCTTACTATTAGATAAGTGTGAAAACAAAGTTTTACAAACGGTAACAACACATTCTTTAACAATTTCTGCCTCCGAAAACGGCTTCATCTTTTGTGCTAAAATTTCTGTTACTTGGTAGGATGCTTTTGTAGTAAGCTCATTCTTGTTCATTGCATTAAAAAGTGTACTACGTTCACAAGCAAAAGACTTTTTCAAAGATTGCAATTTTTCCTCTCGGATCTTTGATTTTTTCGGAAATTTTTCTTCAAATTGCGAATGGATTGAAGTGTAGTGTCTGTTCAAATTATAACGTTAGTTTCCATTTACTGTTTCACGACATATCAAACATAGGGCAGTCCCTTCTTTCTTACCTTTTGTAAAAAAGAATTCTCCCTCCCACTCAGCTTGAAACTCGCGGTTTTCATCCTCAAGTTTTCGTTTCCGTCCTTTTGAGCACACTCTTGACATTTTTAATTAAAAAATCAATCACTGAACTTAATGTTAATTATGTAAAATAAAATGTTCGGTTGATAAAGTTAACCACACTAAAATCACATTAACACTGGCGCAACTTATACAGGTTAGCACTGAGCTAAATAAACTCCCCACTAATGACAAGCAAACCTAGCCGGCCGACTAACCGGGGATAACTAATGCGCGACACAATGTTTGGTGTCGCTCTGCCAAGGTCATTTCACATTACTACTGACTCATAGTCTGCTTACCCTACAGCCGCGCCGCTTCACCCCTCCTCCTGCGCGAGCCGCTTATTTACATCCATAACTGATTGTACACTCAGTAGTCTGAGTAAATAAATAAGTAGAAAAAAGCGACAGATTTTCAATATCCTTAATAAATTAATATAATATAGCTTTATAAAATATTGTATAATTTTTTATTAAATATTTTTGTTTTACTTTAAAATTTATGTTTTTTTCTATCACTAACAGTCTGAGGGCCGCAAAAAATCGTTCCCAGGGCCGCGTAGTGAGGATGGCTGCACTAAATAGATCTTTACGAATTTGCGTAGCTTAGTTCTATTTTAAAAATTCGATATTAATATTAAATATTATATACCTAAGGAAGTCTTTTATCAGTTTTAGTAGTTCAAATTAGTTAACATTGGAATTTGTCACTGTACTTTAAAAAGGCACACATATAACATCAAACATCTTTTCAAGCTTCTTGGTGTTTAACGAATCGACATGTGTTTTGGCAGACATTCCTGATTTCTGATTGGTGGTCAATGACATCATTGGTCACAGGGTCTGTTGTAAAGTTGAATGAAGTCGACTCCCTCAGCTCCTCTTTTGACACCAGAGCTTTGCCATAATAACTCTTTGAAACTTTTGGTTAACATTATTATTATTTTGAGTCAAAGTTGATAGCCTATTGAAATTTAATTTGAAAATAAATAACTGTTATGGGTTTATTTAAATTCTTTACTTTGGTTAGATCAATATTTTTAGAAACACTGTGTACTCTGTAGTCTCGCTTTTGGGTTCAAGATTATGTTACAAGATGTCCTAATTTAATTACAACTACAAACACTAACATGGAATCTTAAATCATTATTTCTTAAGTATTATTGTGGTTATTACATAGTTTTCTACTGCTTTTATTTATAATAATTTAGAAACAATTTAATAGGCTCCACATACGATTTTCTACTAGTTGTTCAATTAATTGAACTTGTTTAGGCTACACACTCGAGGGGGTTTCGTCTGCCCATTCATAAATACTATCTCATTTTTATAAACAAGTACTAGCTGACCCGTACGGCGTTGCCCGTGGTGGTTGGTATTTTCAGTCTTTTTAACGTAATTGTGGCTTTTAAATATATAGATCTCAAATAATAAAAGCACTATTGTCATAATAACAAAAGATCTGAAATTATGATTTTAGTAACTTTAATCCTCCCAAACCCCTCCTAAAATTTTGAAATATTTCAAACCCTTTCTTAGTGAGCACCTATGGCCCTAGAGGAAGCTAC
>JAGFPH010008911.1:0-12653 GCA_018207615.1 Philaenus spumarius
CCCAGTTTCTCATAAGCTCCATAAGCTTCTCATGGAGCCTTATGTAAAAATTGAATAACTTTAAAAATATTTAACTGATTTTAATAAAATTTGAACCACACACAAAAAACTTATCTTCAATAATAATATAAAAAAATCAGATTGATACAATAAATTTTAATTCCTTTACTGATTAGGTCTATAAAAATTACTGTTTCAAATTCGACAAATGGTGAACAATATTTTTTTCATTCTGTATTATTTGACATTTATTTTAATTTTTTATTGGGTTAGGAATATAATAAGTTATAGAGAATTTTATTGTGACTCCAAATCTTTTTTAATATTTAAAATCGAATATATACAGGGTGTATAAAAATAACCTTTCAGGACTTTGGGATATGATTCCTCATACAAAAAGTAAGAAAAAAGTTCCTGTAAACATAGGTCCGAAAACGCTTCGTTTTCCAGATATCCGCCATTTTGTTTTTTGTACAAAATAATTTATATCTAGAGAACGGTTTGACTGATTGAGTTCAAACTTAGCGTGAAGTTTAATCTGACAATGATATACCTCAAGAAAAATAATCGATTAAATCCAATCATGCGTTTAAAAACGGCGGCTGTTGAATATTTCAAACCTAAATTACTCCAAATTATTATTCTGTTCAAAACAACTCCGTGAAGTATAATTCTTATTTATAAATATTGTTAAGTCAAAGAGACTAATCAAATAATATGTTACATGACGTGGAACTTCAAAGAGAACACAATGGCTTCGTGTATGCTTGAGTGGCAGTCTGTTATTGTATTAACGTGTAGAAAATTGGTTTTGTTAGCAAGCAGTTAAACCGCTTTGGGGAATCCTTTAACAATTAAATCCTGGAAGGCAATATCTAATGTATTCACTGTAATAGACGAGTATATTCTAGGTCAAATCCTGTCTGGAAATATATTTTTGAACTTAATTTTCCAATTTAACCTGAATTTTTAACAAATGGAATTATATTGGACCTATATATAGGGTGTATCAGAGCGGGTGGCTGGCTTGTATAGCATTGAAACGAGAATACTTAGACATTTAGTTTAAACTGATAACCCAATATTTCGACCCCAAGGAATTCAGGGAAAATGTTTTCAACCCTCTAAAATGCCCCAAAAGGGTATTTTTTGGGGGTGGGGGTTGGTTTTTGGGAAATTTTCAAATGTAAAGGTAGGTCGTGTTGTACCTCATTTTAAAGGTCTCGGTACACTGATCATTAAAACAATTTTTTTCATTTATCTTGCACCGTCAATACAGGATGGCCCGAAACATCATTAAAACTTAAGTTTACATATCTTTTTACATCTGACATAAATTTTTTTTTTAACAGCTACAATTTTTAAAGTACATTGACAAAGATGTGACCTTTCAAACAATACCTAATTTTGGTAGGCTTTCTCACATTTTTAGCAGGTTTCAAAATTTACAACTTTAATAGAAGTTTAAAGAGTCAATATCTCAAAATTTTCAAATTGCAATGTGGGTCATCTTACATATAAAATTGAAGCCCTTAATAATTATCAACATTTTTCATATAATTGTTTGGCGAACTTCAGTGTCTGTATACTCTTGGCATAACTTAAATAGTTTTTGTAAATGTGAATGTCCATGTTTAAATGAAGTTTGTTCCGCAGCAAAATGCCAAAGTATTTACTAAAACTGTAGCTGAAGGAAATATTTTGCGTGTATTAAGGAAAGAAAGTATCCTAGTCGCCTTCAAGAAGATAACCGCCGTTGCTGCGCTGATTTGGTAACGTTTCCTTGCGGGGCGAGAAAGCGATAGGCCCTACTTTCCTCCGTTAAGAAACAAATAACTTCTTAGTATTTCACATCCAATAATAAGTCGACCACGCAGCTGAACCGCTGACGTGAGATGAGCAAATTTCCAAAATTAAGTTTATAGGCCTATGTTTTAGGGTTTCAACCAACCATTTGGGAAATAGGTCTACTCACGACGGCGCTGAATAACTGCAAAATGGTTCGCACGCCATTCCGCATATTGGGAGTATCTTCAACACACAAAGCATTGCGTGCTTTGCACGCCATTCCGCATATTGGGAATGTATTCAATACACAATGCATTGCGTGCTTCGCACGCCAACCCAACGGTAGAATCCACCACATGGCTTTGAACCGGGTACTGCTTTGGTATTTTAAGTTTTGATCTATTTAGGGGAACCAAGCGAGCTATAAAGGTCACGTAAAAAAAAATTTACAGAATAAAATCCTACATTTATATTTGTAGAAAAAACTCAAAAACAAATTCATTCTCGTAGGAAAAGTCTCAAAAAATAGTTACTTCCTGTCAAAAAACGTGCTTTCGATTGTTGGATTTTTTTTGCTAACGAACTCCGACGTAGACCACCAACATGTGTACCAAATTTGAACCAAGTCGGACTTAACTCTCTTCTTTACCTTGAAGAAAACTCCCGAGTGTACAGTAGGGCCTATGATTTCAATGCAAAAGGCCTGACTCAAGCCGCAAAATCGTTAAAACATGCATTCGTAATACCGTGTTTCGGATTCTATTTATAAATTAATAATCTGGGAAACTACTTTAAGTTATAAAGAAGGCTTTATATTTTTTACGTTTTAGCTTAAAATATGGAAATTATTGCTTAAAACTCCCAAAAAATGCGTTAAAAATAATCGATTTTTACTCATTTAAACTGTTGATTAAAAGGAGTTGCCGACGATTTCTTTCAATTATGAGATATAAGACAAAAGCACAATAAGATGTTTCAGAACTTTTTAGGTTTAAAAACGGCGTCCGAAACACGGTAGTATGAAGTGCATATTTTTGCTGTTTTACGCAAGGTATAGAAGACCCTTAAAATGCGGCCGCTAGCGTGCGAACACATATATTCATATATATATGACTTTGAATGACACCCCAAAACGTGTTCTGGGTACCATGATCGGTGCTCATTTGCTACTCTCAACTTTGGGACTAACCATAAGGGCCACTGCAATAACTCATTTTTCCTATGGAAATTCGCTAATACGAACGAAACCTTTGTGTTTGACCCATATGAAACATCCGACTCCCATTAACAAAATAATAAAATAGTTTAGACAATCTAAATTGCCTACCGTTCTTATCCGTCCGGTTATCATCGAACTATAATATAAAGATCTAATTCAACGATGAAATTGATTTTATTTTTTCTGAGTCTTTAAAATTAATTAAATTAAATTTAGGAAGCTTTTATAATTCAGGCCGATTTAAAAAGAAATGATTGTTAACCTATAAACTTCCTAGAACTTTTAATCCATCTGAGACCAATATATTACAAGAAATAACCACATTTTGTCCACTTCACCATCAATACATTACCCTGAATAAGGAGTGTTTATAAATTATGGATCCAAATCATTGAGTGTTTGTAATGTAATTAAACTAGTAGTTCTGTGAACAGTAGACCTCGCTCGTTGGAATAACAAATGTGGTTTCGAGCTTAGGTTAAAAGTAGTGTTCCGGTAAGGAACTACGCAGAAGGTTTAGCCAGTGAAACTTATTTTGCAATTCCCGCGATTCTGGGGTTTCTAATATTCGTTTTTTCTTTTCTTGAGCTTTAACTAATAAAGATTTTTTTAGGGGCCATTGTATTTTATTTAGGTTAATAATGCGTAAGGTGGTTAAAAATATCGCGTTAGTGAAGGAAAACATAGAATTAAATATTTACATACTTAAATAACTAAAACTTAACAATGTATTTACAGTTCCTTATCATATTCCAACTATATTAGAACTAATGAAAACAAACGATGATAAAGCGTCGTGACAGTGATGTCACCCCATGTACCAACTACCATCACTTCCCACGCTGTCCAACGGTAATTTTTTGTATGTCCTTTATCGCCGGGAGGTTTCATTTGTTTCATCTCATTTTGTATTTCAAGTAAAGCTAAGTCAAATACTTTTATGGAATAATAATTTACAAGTATACAGTTAAATTCTGTGATTTATTCTCTACACTTTCTTATAGTAATACGTCATTTTTGGGTAAAGGATATATACCTAAATTACTATTCAAAATAGGCCTAGTTTTGCTAGCAGTCTTGTAGTAGGAACATAAAACTGGTGTTTTCAAAATAAGAAATTTGAAAATGATAAATATTTTCATACAGTTCTATTTAGAAATAAATTACGAAACTTTCTTACAATTATGAAAAAATTACAAACAAATTTTACTACTTTTTATGTAGGCCTAAAGTTGAGCACTTTCCTTTCGTTACTGAAAATGCTTGTTTCTTGAGCTAATAACTTTTTTAATTGTACTTTAATAAAAATATAAAAACATGGTTAACATACAAAAACTTAGATGATTTTTAACAAATTTGAAGTTTACGGCCAGTTTGTGAGCTTGCCGTTTGAGATACGGAAAAAATTCAAGAATACCTATTTGTTGAAAATCAAATTTGCTACTGGCAAAATGTTATTAGTTTTCAAATCCGACTTACGGTTAAGCCACAATCTGGCTTTGGAAAAAGGTTTACACTGAGAGAAATGGTCCGGCCGCCATTTTTATTTTATTTAAGTGGTTAAAAATGAAAAATGTAATCGTGAGACAGACAGACAGGCAGACAGACACACAGACGAAATGCCGAACGATCGAGCTAAAACGGAGACCTCGCTTCGCTTGGTCAATTAAACATTTTTATAAGTATCATAACTGAAACAACGGCATTTTAATCCCATATCACTCATAATTGTGGGAATGGAGGGAGCACGAAGTGGCCCAAGTATTTTAGTAACTGTAATTGTAAAATACAAATATATTTTTATGAATGCAAGTTGTTATTTACTGCACTATTGATTACTATTTTTATACAAAATTGGTTAACAATATAACCACTCCCCTCTTAACTGAGGACCAAACGAGTTGAGTGGATACTTGTGTCGCTGGAGTGACGAATATAGAATGACAACGAGGTGTGAAGGACTTACCTCATTGTGCAAGTTTAATATTCTTTAAACCTATAAAATCGAGTAACAACACTTTTATGATTATACATAGTGTTCATAAAATCCCTTTAACCCCCCCCCCCCATTATTTTTGTAATAAGTTAACAAAACTTCGTACATATCTTGAGTTGCATAACAGGACGAATCTGTTGGCGTATCCTACCCTCTATGATAAGTTAACAATTTCAAAATATAAAGGTGGGTCACGTAATACTCCGTTGAGAAGCTTATTAAAAGATAAACAGAATGACGGAAACTAGAGCTTAATGACTTCGTTTCAAAGTAATGGGCAATCAAATTTCAGGAAATTATGTTTTTATTATAATACTAGCTGCCTCGATCCGGCTTTGCACGAATAGACAAATCAAAGTTAAATGTATATTAAAATAAACGGTACCAGGAACTGGCACATGCTTTCTCACAAACATATTTAAATTATTAAACAGATTCTCTGTGACTTCGTAATTGTAGGTGGGGTATGAGAGGTGATTTATTAAAGTATGAGATTAACTAATAAATATTATTATTGTTATTATCTAGGGAGAAAACTATTCGATCGATTTCGAACAAATTTCCGCCAAACACGTCAAATAGGCCTGTATAGATGAACGAAAAAAGGTTTTGAAACATTTTGAAAAGCAACCCCCATTATGTCCAAAAAAAACCACAAAATCAGGTATTATTATTATTATTAGTTAAACGAAAATTTTTTAAAGATGCGGTTTTTTGCATATAGTAGGGTACATTAAAGGCTACAAATAAGCCAAATTTTATCAAAATCGTTAGAAACGTTTTTTGGGTTTTTTGCCAAAAAGGGGGTGTTTTTCAAAATTTTTCAAAACCGTTCTTCGTGCATCTATACAGGCCTACTTGACATGTCTGGTGCAAATTTTTTTGAAATCGATCGAATAGATTTCGCTCTAGCTTGTACGCTCTAGCTTTGTATACATACAGACATGCAGACAGACATTTTGTACAAACCATTTTTTTGGACTCAGGGGGTCCCAAAACTGATATTTCCCCAGCAATCTCAACATCGATTTTTTTGCGATCACTATACTTTCTCTATAGGCCTACTATAATATAGTGAGAAAGTAAAATATATATATATCAATAAATATACTATACTATGCATTTCTTATTGGGATTTTTAGTAACTTTGACCCCCAAACCACCCTAAAATTTCGAATTTTTTAAAAACCTTTCTTAGCGAGTACTTAGGGCCCTAGAAGAAGCTACATACCAAATTTCATTCTAATCCGTTCGGTGGTTTTTTTAGTCCCCCAAACCCCCTCAAATTTCGAATTTTTTATACCTTTTCTTAGCGAGCACCTACGGCCCTAGAGGAAGCTGCATACCAAATTTCGTTCCAATCCGTTCAGTAGTTTTTGAGAAATCGTGATGAGTCAGTCAGTGAGTGGTTTTATATATCGATAAAAAGTGTTGCTTTTAAAGCTTATGCTAATAAGTCAAACTAAGCCATTTTCAAAAAGCGCAATTGTAACGTTAAACGGTGGACACTTTGTGTAGGGTGAAGTTTTTGCCGTCGAATTTGCGGCATTGTGTTCACCCGAGGCAGAACTTTAATTTGATGTACAACTCAACACATGCTCCTATTTAAGATTTTCCTCCGACTCCCTAAAGTGATAAAACATTTATAATTGCTTCAAAAATTAGTTTTTTTTTGTTTTGTAGAGAAACGATGTACCAAGTTGTGTTGCGTAATTTGCAATGGTTACAAAAGTATAACGCCCTTCACTACTTTTGAAACCCTCTGTTTAGATAACGGGTGACTATTGCTTCTTCCGGAAAGAGTATTTTGTTTACATACTCCGATACAACACACCTCACTAACTCTACAAAATATAAACCAGAAAAACCACCGAGAATATTATAGAAGTTACGTGCAAAATGCAAAGTAGTTAACTTTAAATAATTTGCGTTAGTCTCTGGGTTTTTTTTTTTTTTTGTGTGTTTAACGTCCTACTGTTTTGCACTTAAGGCTAATGAAGACGGGACCTACAGTTTTACGTGGAATCCAAACCACAGCCAACGATTTCTGTTAAGAAAGCCTTTAGAAAATTATTCGGGGTCAATGGGAATTGAACCCGGAACCTTTCCATTGATGGTTGCCATGACGATTGATAAAGCATTGACGCTTTAACAACCACGGCCACCGTGGCTCAAATTAGTCTCTGGTGAACTAAAAAACTTCCCACTCACTGACACCGAAAACCTAAATTATTTCTGCAACTTTGCCACATTACATTGAGTATATTGTATATGTAAGTATATATACAATATATATATACTTGATAAAGTGCTTGTGTGAATTGAACGGTATAACTTTACAGGGGTTTACTTAAACAAATTATTTGTATAATTAGTTTGAAAAAATTTGTGGACAAGTTAACATTGCGTAAAACGATTACATATATAGGCCTACGTCACGGGAAAGGGCCCAGATGTGAGGTTTTCATATACAGCGTGTTCATAGAGTCCCTTTAACCCCCTTTATTACTTTCTCACAATACTAATAGTATAGTGATCGCAAAAAAAAATCGATGTTGAGATTTTTGTGGAAATATCCGTTTTGGGACCGCCTGAGTCCAAAAAAGTGGTTTATACAAAATGTCTGTCTGTATGTCGGTATGTATACACAGCTAGAGAGAAAACTATTCAATCGATTTCGAACAAATTTTCACCAAACATGTCAATTAGACCTGTATAGATGCACGAAAAAACTTTTTGATAAACTTTGAAAACAACCCCCTTTTTGGTAAAAAATACCCCCAAAAAATCATTTATTATTTTTTATAAAAAAACGGCTCTGCCGATTTTGATACATTTTGCTTATTTGTAGCGCTTAATGTACCCTACCATATGCAAAAGTCCGCATCTTTCAAAAATTCTCGTTTAGCTAATAATAATAACTAGCTGACACGTGCGAAGTACACTAAAGTACACACCACTGGTACTCTCCAGCTGGGTTTTGTTATCATCTGTGTTGCCAACGCCAGTAAAATATCCCTACAACTTACTTGATCTTACATCACTGTCACTTTCGGATTCTTTATTTATTTATTTTTTTCGTATAATTGTATTTTGTATAATTGTATTTTTCCGGTGTAGAGGTTAAGGAAAGCTTTAAAATTATGCCTCATTCATGTAATTTGATGATGTATTAAGGAAGTTATGGCGTACCGACAAAAAAATGGCCTTGAGAAATAATACAATATGTGATATTTATTGGTTACTCTCCTAACACAAGTTTAAAATTGGCGAGCGAAGCACGCAATGCTCTGTGTATTGAAAATTCTTCCAATAAGGAGTTGGCGTGTGAAGCACGCAATGCATTGTTTATTGAAAATAATTCCAACAAGGGGGTTGGCGTGCGAAGCAAGCAATGCACTGTGTATTGAAAATCCTCCCGATACGTGAGTAGGCGTGCAAAGCACGCAATACACTGTGTATTGAAAATACTCATAATAAGTTGTTTAGCGTGCAATGCACGCAATGCACTGTGTATTGAAAATACTCCTAATAAGGGGGTTAGCGTGCAATGCACTCTGCGTCGGCCGCTTCTCATAGTGTGCAGTGTCAAGCTCACATGACCGTCGTTAGCAGTGAACGTGTTAATAATTTAAATATGTTTGTGAGAAAGTATGTGCCAGTTTCTGGTACCGTTTATTATTTTTGTTATTGAAAATAATTTAACAAATCTTTGCATATATCTTGTGTTGCATAACAGGACAATGTTTTTGACATATCTGAATTTTTATGATTTTGGGGAGCTTGAAGGGGTAACAATTTCAAATATAAAGGAAGGTCATGTAATACACCATTGAAAAGCTTATTAAAAGAGGAACAAAAGGGCGCAAACTAGAGCTTAGAACCTTGGTTCGTTTCAAAGTAATGGACAATTGTATTGTTATCGTAACTCAAAGCAGGTTATTTATTATTGTTTATATTAGGAATAATTAGGTTGTATGTTATTTTCCAGAACTTTGATTGTCCATTACTTTGATTCGAAGTAAGATATTAAGCTCTAGTTTGCGCCATTGTATTTCTCTTATAATAGGCTTTTCAATGGTGAATTATATGACCAACCTTTATATTTGAAGTTGTTAGCCTCCCCTTATCCCCCTAATAACCCCAAAATAATAGATGTCAGATATGTCAAAAACTTTTTGTAGGACAAATATTCACTACAGTCTCTGATATATTTGTGACCATTTAGCATAAATAAACCGAATATAAAAACGTCACTTGTAGGAAACGCGAGTGAAGCGAATGTAGGTTGGAATCGTGTATTTTAATAAAAAGTATTTTATATAATGTTTGAAAACATTTGTGGACAAGTTAACATAACGAAAAACGATTCAGTATTCGTCACTAGAAAGGTGGGAGCAATTATTTATTTTTATTTCAATATTTGTAAATTTAGTCGGAAAAAATCTTGGGTTAGGCCTAGACTGATGAATTACCATAGCAACCTATTGAATAAAATAACAGATAAAACAGCTGTTTGTTCTAATATTTCATTAACAGCTGATTTCAAACTTTGAAGCAACTACTGTATTTCTAATTCTAACTTTTAGGTTCTGTTTTAATTAAAGTGTAGACCTGAACCTTGCTGGTTCTTCTAACCTTTATTACAACTGCTGTTATAAAATTTAAGAATTAGTTTGATTTGAACATTTAACATGATTTACTATCTTAGCTTTGGGGTTGTTATTAATCCTACACCTTTATTATAAAGACAACATTACAGGATTACGTGTGTAGAAGGTTCCAACGGGGTTGGCGTGCGGAGCACGCAGGGGTTTCCCCTAGTTTTAAAAGAAATGTATACATTTAGCCTACCTTCATTTAAATTTGGTCAAGGGCGGTGGTTATTAGTGTTTTCGGTGCTGTCCAAACACTAATAAATCTTTTGCTTCGGGATTCAGGTAACCGCTTCTCCTACCGACTTAACCCGAACCAAGTGTATCTGTCCTAATCATTCCTCATTTCCCTTGAAAATATCAGACGGTACAGTTATCTGTTTGCATTTGCTTCCCCGCTAGTGAAAATAGGGCTGCAAGTCGCCGTAGAAGAGCGAAGCGAGCAGTGGGAGGGATCGCTCTAGTTTGTTATAATTAAGTTCTTAGTGTTAGAGGTATATTTTCTTCTCTCGTTAGGTGCATCATTTACCATTGTTTGCACTAACAATTAGATTAAATTGACCAAAGGTACTAGGCAGAACTCTAATTTAAACGAAACAAAAACATAAAATTAATTTAAAGTTTACAATTTTCTATTGTTGATTGATTTTCTCTCTATGCGAAATTGGCGTATTACTTTACAAATTTGTATGCAGTATGAACAGAAAGAGTACAATATACTCTTTATGTAGATTTATGCGCATCTATTTGGGATAGTTTTCAAGTAATTTAGTATTCAATACGATGGTGAACATTCTACACATTACAGTCTACAGTGATTTTATACAGTTCACTGCTACGCAAATTTCGTATTTCCTATGCTAGGAGCTGACCTTTTATTTTTTTTATATTTATAGCCTAAATGAGTAGAAATTACTTAATTTTTTATCTTTGGACCTTTCTACGTAGTAATCACTAATATTTTAAAGCGGACGCACATGTGCGTCCATAGCACATAGGCTTAAAATTGGCGTGCAAAGAACGCAATGCTCTGTTTATTGAAAATTCTCCCAATACGGTGGTTGGGGTGCGAAGCACGAAGTGCACTATGTATTGAAAATTCACCCGATACGAGGGTAGGCGTGCGAAGCACGCAATGTACTGTGTATTGAAAATACTCCTAATAAGGGGGTTGGCGTGCAATGCACTGTGCGTCGGCCGCTTCTCGTAGTGTTCAGTGTCAAGCTCACATGTGCGTCTTTAGCAGTGAACGTATTAAACTTTTTTCGTTTATAAGCGAAAACCCATAAAATTTTCAAAAATTCAGACTTTATCGAGGTTTACTGTTAATGAATGGGGGGGGGGGGGTATACATTTAGAAATATTTTGAAAAGTGGGAAGCCTCGCAAACCACTACTAACTCGAACATCGAAATGTGTTTGCAAAATGTATAGCTTTCGATGCCTTATACAGGATGTTTGGTAGTCGGTGTCAAAAGTTTCAAGGCGCTATTATGCATGCAAATTGCAACAAAACTATGCAATTTGGATAGTTCCACCTCACTCCACCTTCCAAAAAGGGCTCTTTTTACGCTTTTTTTAAATTTCTTGACATTTCCCATGAAAATCTCATTTTTCTCAATTTTTACTAAACATATTGTCACTTTTTTTGACTCTTTTGGGAAGTACACAAAATTTTATATCATAATAAGTATAGCTTGCCACAGTCAATCCCTCTTAAAACCTTGTAAAATCTATTTGAAAAACATATTTTGGGGGGAAAGGGCGCTACAACTTACTTAAATGATTTTTCTTATGCAAACATCACAAACACACCAATAACTATGTTTAACGCCCATTGCCGGCCCCTTAGGCGAATAGGAATGTTTACTTCTTGTTGCCATTTTACTTAAAGCTTAAGATGTGGGGAAGTTTTTTTTTTTTTTGTGATATTTAACACTTTGTAGTATGACGCATAAGAAAAATTTATTAAGTAAGTTGTAGCGCCCTTTTTCTTAATTTTCCAAAATATGTTTTTCAAGTAGATTTTACAAGGTTTTACGAGCTTGACTGTAGCAAGTTATACTTATTCCGATAGAAAATGTATACTTTCCAAAAAAAGTCATCAAAAGGGGCAATATGTTTGGTAGAAGTTGAAAAAAATTAAATTTTCATGGGCAATATCAAGAAATTAAAAAAATATATAAAAATTACTGTTTCTGGAAGGTGGAGTGAAATAGAACTGTCTGAATTGCGTAGTTTTGTTGCAATTTGCATGCATAATAACGCCTTGAAATGTATGACACTGACTACCAAACACCCTTATGTATGATCATAAAAATGTAGACATTTAAATAATAAACGGTACCAGGAACTGGCACATACTTTCTCACTAACATATTTAAATTACTAAACAGATTCACAGTGACTTGTAGGGTGGGGTAGGAGAGTTTTTTTTATTAAAGTTGGAGATTAACTAATAAATATTATTATTATTATCTAGAGAGAAAACTATTCGATCGATTTCAAACAAATTTGCACCAAACACGTCAATTAGGACTTTATAGATGCACGTAAAAAGGTTTTGAAAAATTTTGAAAAACAACCCCCTTTATTTCCAAAAAAACCCCAAAAATCAGTTATTATTATTATTATTAGCTAAACGAGAATTTTTAGAAAGATGCGGGTTTCTGTATATGGTAGGGCACATTAAAGGCTACAAATAAGCCAAATTTTATCAAAATCGTTAGAGCCGTTTTTTTATAAAAAAATAATAAATGATTTTTTGGGGGTTTTTTGGCCAAAAAGGGGGTTGTTTTTCAAAATTGTTCAAAACCCTTTTTCGTGCATCTATACAGGCATACTGGACATGTCTGGTGCAAATTTAGTTGAAATCGATCGAATAGTTTTTTCTC
This sequence comes from Philaenus spumarius, assembly GCA_018207615.1. Lineage (NCBI taxonomy): Eukaryota > Metazoa > Arthropoda > Insecta > Hemiptera > Aphrophoridae > Philaenus > Philaenus spumarius. Next base: position 12,552 of record JAGFPH010008911.1, read on the forward strand.
TAGCTTTGTCTACATACAGACATACAGACATACAGACATACAGACATACAGACATACATACAGACAGACATTTTGTAAAAACCACTTTTTTGGACTCAGGGG
>JAGFPH010008911.1:13637-33540 GCA_018207615.1 Philaenus spumarius
CAGCCACAGGTCACACAACCACAGGTCGCACAGCCACAGGTCGCACAGCCACAGGTTACAGGGGAAAACTCGCTTTGCGAGACTGCACCTCGACCTTGCAGCCTCGGATTGTGGACTGCTTCCCGAGTTTGCATCCTGGCAGCCGGCCTCTGATCAGAAGATGCCCCACGGTAAAACGCCCCACGTGGATTTGAACCGGGTAGGCCTACATGTATGGTATTTAACGTTTTGATCGATTTTGGAAGGACCAGACCGGCTATAAGGTAGTGTAAAAAAATAAATTGTGCAGAATATTTTCCTATTTTAACTCTACTGTCTGAGTATACTACAGTATAGAGAAAGTATATTCATCGCAAAAAAACTATGTTGAGACTTTTGTGGAAATATCCATTTTGGGACCCCCTGAATCAAGAAAAGTGGTTTTCACAAAATTTATGTCTGTATGTCAGTATGTCTGTCTGGTATATCTGTCTATATGTCTGTATGTATACAAAGATAGAGAGAAAACTATTCCACCGATTTCGAACAAAATTGCACCAAACGTGTCAATTAGGCCTGTATAGATGCACGAAAAAAGGTTTTGAAAATTTTTGAAAAACAACCCTTTTTTTGGCCAAAACAACCCCAAAAAATCAGTTATTATTTTTTTTATAAAAAGAGCGCTTTAACGATCTTGATGAAATTTGTCTAATTTGTAGCCCTTAGTACCATACGCATAAAACCGCATTTTTCAAAAAAAATCTCGTTTAGCTCATAATAATAACAATATCTGGTATTGGGGGTTTTTTGGCCGAAAAGTGGGTTGTTTTTCAAAATTTGTCAAAACCATTTTTCGTGAGTTTATATATGCCTAATTGACATGTTAGGTACAAACTTTTTCGAAATCGATTGAATAGTTTCCTCTTTAGCTAATAATAATAATATTTATTACTTAATGTCCTACTTTGATGTACTATCCCCTCTACTACTTTAATACAATTATGAAGTCACAGTTGGGGTTACATGCGGGGTTTGGCGTGCGAAGCACGCAATGCAGTTTATATTGAAAATAATCCCATACGGGGGTTGGCGTACAATGCACTGTGCGTCGGCCGCTTCTCATACTGTCCAGTGTCAAGCTCACATGTGCGTCCTTAGCAGTGAACGTGTTAATGATTTAAATATGATTGTGAGAAAGTATGTGAAATTTTCTGGTACCATTTATTTTTAGATACAACTCCAAAAAGATACTTTCTAGTGCAAACAATCTGAAACAAAATTTACTTCCGGTCAAAAAACGTGCTTCCAGTTGTTGGATTTGTCTGGCTACGAGTTAGTCCGAGCGACTTAAAAACAATCAGAAGTAACATACGGCAGTAAGAGTGCTAACACAAATATATACATACTATGTATTATGTATATAATTTTTAATGACATCCCAAAACGTGTTCTGGGGACCATGATCAGTGCCTATTGACAACTCCCGAACTTAGATCTCACCATAAGGGTCACTGCAACAACTTTTATATCTCATATAGAAATTTCTTATTAAACAGTCAATTGAGAGTATAACTCGTATTTAAAACTTCAGTACCATAGGTTTTTAAATTGCACGAAAAATTAGAACGCCTTCACAGACTTTTGGGACATCCTGTACATGATATATGTATCGTTAATATTATATACCATGTAATGTTATAAGCGCACACTTTTTTTACCCGATCAATAATGATTTTAATATTAATTCAAAGTTAGGTTATAGTCTTGCTTTGAGGAGTCGTGTCTCATGTTGTACCCAATGTTTAGGTTAACGCCAACGGTAAAGGTGTAAAGGTATACACGCAGCCGTATTGGTCCTACGTTCTCCCAACCTCTACTGTAGTAATATCCTCATTTCGGCTCACCGCAGTCAAAACTCACATAATTATATTCACATAAACTAAACTTATTTTGAAAGGTTTTTGTGTTTAACTTTCAACCCGGCACGCCGACCCCGTCGGACCCTTCTATACACTTATGTTATGTTTTCTTTAGGCTACAATAAAGGTTAGGATTAATAATAATCTCAAAGCTAACATGCTAAATAATATTAAATTTAAAAATCAAATTATTTCGTATCTATATATATAAAATTCAATGTATGTTTGTACGTTTGTCTGTATTTGTCTGTATGTTTGTCCTTTATGCGTTACCAAACAGTCCATCCGATTGCTTTGAAATTTTGCATAGTAACACAGGTTAACCCTGGGAAGGTTTTAGGCCATTTATCAAAGTTCTAGGACACTAGGGCTACGCCCCAGTGGCCCTCAAAGTTTCAATGTTAATCTTATGGAAGGTCAATCTTAAGGAAGAAGAAGAAATATTTCTTTTGATTTTATCAGAAACAGCTGTTCGTATGAAAAGCTTAAAACAGCTGATTTTGATCAACAGCTGATTTTGATCAACAACTGATTTGGATCAAAAACTGAATATAATTTTAGATTAGGTAAATCAAGCAATGAGCAGAATCCCATTATAATTTACATCGGCCCTCAGGGATACGAATTGCAGTCTTTCAAAGTTTCAAATTAAGCAATAGCGAAACATTGCCGGGTCAGCTAGTATTTTATAAAATCATTTATAATAACGGTTAAAAAATCAGCAATGATCAGCAAAACTCTACCTAAAAGTTAAAAATAGAAATAATTGTTCCTAATTTTAAAATCAGCTGTTAATGGATAGCTGTATTTTAAAAAAATAGCTGATTGCTGTACCAATATTAAACAAATTTAATAATTATTTATTATTGCGCTCCCTTTTCCAAACAATATTTAGTATAGTTTGTTGTTTTTACGTCCAACAGATGACGCTCCTTACAAAAACCAAAATTAAAAGTTAGAAATACAAATAATTGTTTCAAAGTTTGAAATCGGGTGAAAATAAAAATATTATAACACACAGCTGATTACTGTTACTATTATAGTCAATAATATTTAATGGCGCTCACATTATTGTTAAATACGTATTCAGTATATGTTTTATTGTTTTTATGTTCAATAGATGCTGCTGTTAAAAAAAAAAGTATAAAAAACCTGCTTGTATTCGAATAAAGTGTTGTGTACAAATTGCAAAATAGAACTTGTATTTTGAACAAACGAACATTTACTATGTAGATTACAATAAATTTATCGAAAATGTAAAGTGTCGAGACCACTTACTATGATACATTCTCAAAACGCGCAGTAAAATTATTCATATTCTTTTTAATTACAGTTTTAAAATCGTAAATATTCTAGAAAAAATAAACTCCAACCTAGTTCTTCAGTACGTTTATTACACATGCTATCATAATGTGTTTACAATTCTATTGACCTTGGTCTGAAATCCTGCTTCCAGTTCCGACTTTGACCAGGAATCCGGGAAATTTGTTATTCTTATCGTTCTGAATAACCTTCCTGTAGTCAGCGGGAGTCATCTTGTAGGAGGCGAAAGAAACGACGAATCTGATGTCATTGCCGTCATCTGAAACGATAAAACATACAATAATAATTCACAATACGTTTTACATTTGCGGATGAGGCAGAGAAAAGTTTGAAAATATAATATGTGGTTTGATTTGTAAAACGTTAAACACAAGTTATTGAGGTACATCAGTATAGTATTGTTTATTTGGGAACAATTTAAATTGAACAAATATTTATATATTAAATAATTTAGATTCTTAGTTATTAATAATCGTAATTATAATAAAACAAAAATTACTTACTATTGGCACTGCAAACGTTGAACTGAGCCCAGGCAAAAGGCTTGTAACCATACACGGTAATGATGTATTCCTTTTCAGTTACCACACCTGTTATATTAAATAAAGCAACGATAAATTCAATAGCTAATACAGTATTTATATTTAACTAAATTAAAATTGAAAAATAAAAGTATAGTTTTAGATCTCAACGTGCCATTGCTGATCGGATCAAATTTATTTAGATACTGACTCACTTGGATGTTTTGCTTATTTACATTTATTAAATATACAGGGTGGTCGGAACCAAGTGTTAAAAACTTCGGAAAATGGTTCTATAAGTTAAAATAAAGATAAAATTAAGAATAGTATTTTTTCGAAAAACGCTTCATTTTCCAAATATCCGCCATTTTGTTTTGTTTACTAAATAATTAATTTCTAGAGAAAGGTTTGACCGATTGAGTTCAAACTTGGCATGAAGTTTAACCTGACAATGATCTATCTTTAAAAAAATAAATGATTGTATAACATTATGCATTTTAAAATGGCGGCTGTTTGAATATTTCAAACCTAAATTATTAAAAAACAGTAAATTTTAACAAAAAATGTGGACACTCTTTTTGTAGCCCTTTTGATTCCCTATCGGTTGGTGTAACTGTCAAAATAATCGGATGAAGGATAAAACTAAGTTATGTGTAATAATTGGTTTGTTCAACCCGGCTTCCTATACCGACACAGTAATTACTACAATATTGTATGTACATTTGCTGTCATTATCTTTAACTCAACTATTATCCTTCATCCGATTGTTTTAAAAGTTACATCATCCGATAGGGAATCAAAAGGGCTACAAAAAAGGTATCTTGACATTTTTTGTTAAAATACGGTTTTTGATTAATTTAGGTCTGACATTTTCAAACAGCCGCCATTTTAAAGCGCATGATTGAATATAATCGTTTATTTTTCTTAAGATAGATCATTGTTAGGTTAAATTTCATGCCAAGTTTGAACTCAATCGGTTAAACCGTTCTCTAGATATTAGTTATTTAGTAAAATAAACAAAATGGCGGATATTTGAAAAATGAAGCGTTTTTCGAAAAACTATTATTCTTTATATTCTCTTTATTTTGACCCATAGAACCAATTCCCGAAATTTTTAACTCTTGGTTCCAACCATCGTGTATATATTAATTTAAAACAATTACTGGTGACTTCATAATAATAAAGGCCCTATTTATATACTTCACAATAGTAGGAAGAATTTAAATACTTCGTAATTTTACATCCCGATATAATCCACTTACATTGTATGATAACCAATCAAATTATTAATATTTTACTTTGCTCAGACAATTTAATAAATGCAATTGGGTAAACTTGGTGTACTCTAATATTGTTATAAACTATAATCAAGCATTATATGGTTTTAAATACGGATAAAAGTTGTTTTATAAATTTTAATTTGAGAAGTGAGTCTAAATTTACAGACCCTATGTTATATAAATGTATCGATTGTGTAGTCGGAAATTCGGTGTGTGTTTCTTGCATTGTAATAAATCAAATGTCTTCGTGTAAGTATTTGGGAGTGGTTTTAGATGACCGTTTAACGTGGAAAATGCACATTGCTAATTTAAAAGCTAAACTAAACAATATCTTAAATTTACTTTTTCACTTAAAATATGTCGTCCCGGGAAGAGTTTTACGGAAAATTTATTTTCCCATGGTCCATAGTAGGTTGGAGTATGGGATCTGTTGTTGGGGAGGTACGTATATTACTAATCTTAGGACTTTGATTGTAATACAGAAGAGGTTCGTACGCCTTATATTAATTAAAACAAGGCTGGTGCCATCTTTACCATTGTTTCGATGTATCTCTGTATTGCCTCTTCGCTATCTGTTTATTTACAAAGCCCTTAAAATATTTTATATTAGGAGTCAGGGTTCTTCTTTTTTTTTCCAACCCAATTGATTATTTTTTAAGATGCAAAAGCAAAGCAAAGGTACCTAAAGCCAGATTAACAATTTACTTAAATTTCTTCTCTGTAACTGCACCTAGACTCGATAATAAACTTCCTGAAGAAATTAAATATCTGGTAAACTAAGGAAATATTTGTTTCTCCTGAAGAACTGGCTATTGAGCAGGGACGATGTGGAGGGCTTGTTGGATGTGGTCGTGTGATAATCTATGTTGTATGTGTGAGTGGTTGTGAGAGAGAGATGGAAGTACAGTAGTTTTAAGCCTGTGTGTGTATGAGAGTATGGATGTAAACTGTGTAATTTAAATTTGGATAGAGTAAAATGTTGAGTGTTGTTCAATTTTTTGTCGTAGCCTATATATTTTTAAAGAAATTCTTCCGCTATTTGTGTGTTTTTTCCATAATATATTATTTATTTTTTATTATAAATTTAACTGCTCCCAGTACCCCTTTTTCTTAGACTTTTTTTCTTCTTTTTGTTGTAAATAAATTATCATCTGCTTGCAGCCTCAAAACGGCTTGCTTGCCCTAGAGGTTGCAAAATATTTTATTCCCCATATAGAAACTATTCTGTTATTTTTTTATATAAGTTAAGTTTTATGTTATATTACAGGTAGTTATTTTATTTTATGTTATGTTTAAGTTACCTTCTTATTTTATTACTTTGTATGTGTGTTTGTATTATATTAAGGAATAAAATAAATATCTAAATAAATAAAAATAAAAAAATATATATAGAAGCGAAATACCACTCACTCACTTATCACGATTTCTCAAAAACTACCTAACGGATTGAAATGAAATTTGGTATGTAGGGTCATAGGGACTCACTAAGAAAGGGTTTGAAAAAATCAGAAATTTTAGAGGGGATTTGGGGGGATCAAAGTTATTAAAAAACGATTTCTTCAAAACTACCGAACGGATTGGAATGAAATTTGGTATGTAGCTTCCTCTAGGGCCATAGGTGCTCAATTTGGTATGTAGCTTCCTCTAGGGCCATAGGTGCTCACTAAGAAAGGGTTTGAAAAAATTCGAAATTTTAGGGAGGTTTGGGGGATCAAAGTGATTAAATCACGATTTCTTCAAAACTAACGAACGGATTAAAATGAAATTTGGTATGTAGCTTCCTCTAGGGCCATAAGTGTTCACTAAATAAGGGTTTTTAAAAATTGGAAATTTTAAGGGGGTTTGGGGGGTAAAAATAATTAAATCACGATTTCTCCAAAATTACCGAACAGACTGGAATAAAATTTGGTATGTAGCTTCCTCTAGGGCCATAGGCGCTCTCTAAGAAAGGGTTTTAAAAAATTCGAAATTTTAAGGGGGGTTTGGTGATCAAAGTAACTAAAAACTAGATTTCTCCAAAACTACTGAACGGATTGGAACGAAATTTGGTATGTAGCTTCCTCTAGGGCCATAGGTGCTCACTAAGAAAGGGTTTTAAAAAATTCCAAATCTTAGGGGGGGGGGTCAAAGTTACTAAATCACGATCATTTGTCGCATTTATTTCACCAAAATAATTATGCAATAGCGAAGCATTGCCGGGTCAGCTAGTATATGTATATACATACGTTATAAATTATCGAAGCTTGTAAGTCTTTTTTAATTTAAAATTATTCGTATATTTTAGAATTGTAGTTTGTAAACCCATATTTAAACGGGGAACTAAATTTATCTAGGTTCTGTAATATTTTTAGAGTTTCATTAATCATTCTGAACATTTAGTCGTATTTAAAAAGAGGTCGATTGTAAAGGATCATTAGTCCCGTAGCCCGTTTTTATGAGTTTGGGTAATATTGTTGTGTTTGCTGTGTTAGTACAGGATGCAGGGTTGAACAAACCAATAAATTATTAGACATAACTTAAATATTACCCTTCATCCGATTGTTTACACAACTACATCAGCCGATATAGGGCTACAAAAACGATGTCTTTACATTTTTTTTTTTTTTTAAATGTACTGTTTTTGTATAATTCAGGTTTGAATTTTAAAACAGCCCCCATTTCGAAACTCATGATTGGATATAATAGTTTATTTTTCTTAAAATACGTCATCATTAGGTGAAACATTACGTCAAGTTTGAACTCAATCTGTCAAACCGTTCTGTAGATATTAACAGAACGTGTGAATTGTTTTGTAAAAAAACACAGACAGACAGACTAAAAATTAAGAACCGTAGATCCATGTTTTTATTGTGAAATATGATTGTCTCGTACCAAATCAAAGAAGGAGACCACAGAGTGCTGTATAGAAAGCAAATATATAAAGTGAGCTCACCATCTTCAAGAAGACTCTGACGGATTTTCGCTCCATCTTGCTCCGTGATGACGTAATCGTTGTTTATTTGATTGTTGTCTTTCCTGGAATGGTTTTACAGTTAGAACATTTATTATAAAAATGGTTAAAACGATAAATTGATTATATAAAATTTGTAATTTAGTTAAACTTTTATTTGAACTAATTATTCAATAAACTAAATTAATGTTATTGGTTACACAGTAAAAGTATTTTTAAACTTAAATAAACGAGTCAGTCGGAGTCAGTACTTACAGGTTAGCAGTGAACGTTGCGTACCATGTGTCATCGACTTTAATAGTCGCATCGAATGCTTTGACAAAGTCTTTGGCATCAGAATTGACGGATCCTGCTTCGTACTTGTATTGATATCCCATAAACTGCAACAATATTAGTAGTATTAATACAAACTTCCTGTGTAACCAGTTTAGCGCTTTTCATATATCGTAATAAAATTATAAACTTTGGTGGCAATCAATTGCAACAGCGACTTTGCTGGTGTGTCACATTATAGCGCGGTCAACCATGAGCAGACGGGAGATAAGAATATCTCTTGTAATAACTTAGGTCCTTACACATTTTCGAGTTCATAAATATAGATAACAGTAGATTTTAAAGACACCTTAAATAGGCCAGTCGGTACAGGTAATTTTAGAACAAAAGTTCCAGTAATTTACAATACGGCTGATATTTTTTTATAAGTACATTAAAGTATGTAGATTAACATAAAAACGTTTACCAGTCCATCGATTTCCCAAAGTTGAAAAAAAAATCGAAAACATTTTTTTCCGATTATCCTTAATATTTTGAGCTGGGATGAAGATAAAGAAAAAAAAAGTACCACCTTGTAGGGGAAGTATTTTTCAATAAAGAATGTCATAAGTATTTCTTTCCTCCGAGCAATGGTTTGTCTGGAAAAAATTCGATAATGCAAGTATGTATTTTGCAGCAGGGGAAATCACTAAAAGTTGAAATCTCATTCATATATGAAGAGTTGGCTCTTTCTAAATTAGCTGAATTTTAATATATCGAATTAAAACATGACATAGGAGTTAAAATATATATTTTAAACATTTATGCTGAGTCTCAGCTTGTTATCTTGAAAATGACCCGATCTAGAGCCACTTGACATATCAATGGGTTTCTCGATTTTAGGAGTACCGGACCCACGAGCTAATTTTAATCGGCCTAAAATATCAACCTAAAAGTTTTTTTACAAGTTAAACCTATAGATTCAAACAAGATCAAGGAGTATAAACCTTTTTTATTATTTACTTTTAAAAGCACAAGTAACTTAAAAAAGTATAATTTTAGAGCTTTTTAGATTTTTCATCAAAACGCTTGAGTTGATCAGCTGCAGATTAGTATATTTTTTAAATATAGATTTTAAAATAAGTATAGCAAAAACCAATTGTGTTTGTAACTTCTTTACCAATTTTTAAATCGATATGATCAAAAATGTCGAAAATGGAGTTGTTGAATCCAAAAGTGTTATAGTTAAAACGAGATAGGTAAAACACAAGACGACTATTTTCAAGCGCCTCGTTTTTGAAAATAACATGAAAAAAATCGTTCTTACTTACTAAGAATATTTATACTGGTGAATTCCACTTGTAAAACAAATTTGATGTTGATATTCCAAAAATTGACGAAACTGGAATAGATTCAAATTAGTTCGTGGGTCCGGTACTCCTAAAATCGAGAAACCCATTGATAAGTCAAGTGGCTCTAGAGATCGGGTCATTTTCAAGATAACAAGCTGAGACTCAGCATAAATGTTTAAAATGTATATTTTAACTCCTATGTCAAGTTTCAATTCGATATATTAAATTCAGCTAATTTAGAATGAGCCAACGCTTTTTATATATGAATGAGATTCAACTTTTAGTGATTTCCCCTGCTGCAAAATACATACCTGCATTATCGAATTGTTTCCATACAAACCATTGCTCGAAGGAAAGAAATACATATGTCCTTTTTTATTGAAAAATAATTCCCCTACACGGTGGTATTTTTTATTTTTCGTCATCTTCATCCCAGCTCGAAATATTAAGGATAATCGAAAAAGAAAATGTTTTTCGATTTTTTTCGACTTTGGGAAATCGATAGACTGGTAAACTTGTTTGTGTATTAATCTACATACTTTAAGGTACTTATAAATAAAATCAGCCGTATTGTAAATTACTGGTAGTTGTAACCTACAAAGACTGGGCTAAAATGTGTGATCGGAAAAACAAAAGCTGTTCTACTGATGATGCCCTGTTTTCAATTAATTAACTGATAATTGTTGAAACTTAAATTCGTCTTCTGTATAAGCAAACCATATTAAAAAAAATTTAACTCGCCATTTTAAAATGCACATAAAAAAAAATTCCGACAGTTGCAATAGAGGTTCTTGAAAATGCAATACGAAATAGTATGGAATATTCGTAAGAGAATTAATAGATAGCTGTTTCGTCATGGTATGTGGCACTCTAACCGAACTTTGTTATTTAAGTTGACTTTTTCAGAGTATAATTTTCTTCCTTGCTGTTTTTTAGTCATTTCTTTACAAATGAAGAACGATAAATATCCGTACAAAGAACATTTTATTTTATAAAAACACCTTGTCCACTTCAACATTTAGTTTTATCATAGAACATTTAGAAAAATAGTTATTATCGTATTATATTTACATTTAATAATTGCCTTTTGCAATATCGAATAGAATGTTTTACTTGAGTAAATTTATTTTTTATTGCTATAATATTTTAATTCGTTTGATAAATTAGTAGTTTTACCTCTTCAAATGAGAAACTGGGATCTTCAATAACACTTCTACATGTTGCTTCGTCCAAAATGGCCGACACCCCGGAAGCCAAACAAATAGCGACGAAAATTCCAACGAATATTTTCATTTTTTAGAAGACTTCTGAAAGAACAATTCAATTTAAGTTGAACAATTTTTAAGATTCATATAGTTCTAATATTTACAAAAAGAACTAAATGTGAAACACAGTTCTGGTCTGTTTTGTAATTAATATTTTCATGAACTAATTATAAGACCCGGCAATTTACTTCCCACGTTTACTATTAAAAATTAAAACTATTTACAAAGACTCTTTTATTGTGAATAATAACCGTTCTTTAGGAGGACAAATTTTTTAATCATTTAAAAAAATCACATAACCCCTCCACTCGAATAAAACACACATACTTCAAAATGTGTATTAGCACCCGTTAGCCATGTTTAAAGTTATTATAGGTTCTTTTGGTAGTCCGTGTTATCAGTATACCAATAAGTTTAGTATGTATATTTTCAAAATAGTGAACATCTCAAATACCCATTAAATCTAAAACAATTTAACTGCCGTTATTTTGAAAATGCATTTCATAAAGTGCATAAAGTGTATAAATGTAGAACACAAAGAGTTTATGTAAATGGAACAAATTTATAAAGATATAAATAGTATATTTTTTTTTTTAATGGCCAAAAGGTAGAAAATTAAGCGTTTTTTGACCATTATGAACTTTTTTTGTCATTTAATCTATTAATGTTTCAAGAAATTGCTTTGGAAATTTCCAATCAACCTTCATTTAGTTTAATTTGTATTCGTTTGTTACATGGTGGACATAAACAAAAAGTAAATTATTTTTAAATATTGCATTAATAAATAATTGTTAATAAGTACATACCATTACTAGGGTACTAATTTTTTTTTTTTTTAAGGCGAAAAACCTAGGTGGTTATAGGTTACTAATATTAATAGTGATACTAATATTACCTCTGTATTAATAATATGGAGTTAACTTAATCAAATAAAAATTCTCGTTATTTTTGGATCTCTTAAGATGAGATAATAGAACTAACAGATGATCAACTTGGTCTCCAAACTTGTTGCCAACATATTTATATTGATCTTATATTTGGCTCCGACCACCAAATATCTCACCTCAACATTGTCGACAACATTGAATATCAACCACCAACCTTCCTACAGACTCTCCAACCTTATCGTCAACATGGCAAGTTGGCAACAAGTGTAGCGACCAAGTTGATCGTCTGTGGGCCCATTAAATGATCGCGTTAATTATGATCTTATCGAAAACAATTTTAGAAACACACTAAAATTTGTTAAGTGACAGTAGTTTTAATTCTACAAATTAGCCAGGAAAATTTAAATTTTTCAAGTTAAATGTGAATAATAATAGACATTACAAAATAGGATCATGATTTCCTAAACTAATACTACATACATTTATTTTACACTAGGGGAGACCCCTGCGTGCTCCGCACGCCAACCCCTGATGGAACCTTCTAAAACATATGTTATGTTTTATTTATAATAAATGTGTAGGATTAATAATAACCTCAAAACTAAGATGTTAAATAATGTTAAATTAATGATCAAATCAAATTATTTCGTATATTATAACAGTAGTTATAATAAAGGTTAAAAGAACCAGTAAGGCTTAGGTCTACACTTAATCAAAAACCTAACCAAAAAGTTAGAAATACAAATAATTGCTTCATATTTTGAAATCGGCTGTTAATATTAATTACTCACTATCAATAAATAGGCCTATTATTAAATTATAATATGTATTATTTATTTTTGATTATAATGTAACATAGTTTTTTCTTATTTTTAAATTCCACAACGCAGGTTTTTATTGGTTTGTGTGTGTTGAAACTGTGTTGGTTCAGTCTAGGCCTAACTTAAAATATTATTTTGTAGCCTACTAAGCTGGACTAAAAATCAACTGTTTTATCTGTTATTTTATGCAATTGGTTGCTATGGTAATGAATGTAAATACATTCAACATGTGTTGGTTAATCAGTCTAGGCCTAACCTAAAATTATGTTTAGTTTATTTTACCTGCCTTAACGGCAACATACTCACATAATTTATGTTTCTGTGCATATCTTTGCATAGTACGTTTTGAATGATATAAGTTTAATTTTTCAATTGTCGTTTTTTAGTTTATCATAATGTTGCTTATTTATTATTACAGCTGTTAAAATAGTTAGACGCTATGGGTTGAACGCCCAACTTGATCCTGTGAATTTGTTTCGACTAAATTTACAAATATTGAAATAAAAAAATATTTTTATCAATATGAAAAAAATATATATTCCATAGGCTAGCCTATGTTACTCAGGGATGTTATCTTTTTATTAAACAAATTTCAATTGGTTCAGTAGTTCCAGAGATTACCCCATACATACAAACAAATAAATTTGACCTCTTTATAATATTAGTATAGATAGTGTGTGTTGTTTTTACTTCAACGTCAGCTGATAATGGAAATATTATACGAAACAGCTGACTACTACTATTATTGTAGTCAATAAACCTATGTAAAGGCGCTTACATTTTTGTTAAATATTGAGTACATTTTTTGTTGTTTTTATGTTCAATAGATTCTGCAGTTTTTCAAAAAGTATATAAAAACATGATTATATGCAAAGGAAAGTCTGCGTCAAAATTTCAAAGCAATCAGTGAAGAACTTTCGGAAATTATAAATTTCGTCAAATGCACATTTACATTTTTTAAATTTATATAGATAATATGTTGATGAATATTTTTCAACTATGTTTTAATACATCTATATACAAGTTCTTATTCACATTAGACAGTTTGTATTTAACTAAGTTTATTTAAAATATTTCTTTAACGGTTTTCCTTAATAAAGCAAAATAAAATTAAAATACTCACACGTTGGCTCCCGTCGAGAAGATGTAACTGCTAGAGGTTCAGGTAGGCTTTATATATGAGGTGATTCACGAGGCAAGTGGTACGTAGTCTTTTTAAAAAACACGATATTTAATCAACTGCGGGTGACTATCAAGGACGTTATTCTAAATTTATCGATAACAAATAACGGATGACGTCAGCTTGATCAAACATTACATTGTTTGCTCAACGTTAAGCATTAACATTAACTTGAAAACAAATTTTATACTAAATAAAGTAAATTCAGATCTAAATTAAATGAGTTTGACAAAATATAATTTACACTACAAATTGATTAAAAGGCGAATTAAGGCTGATCGGTGTAGGACCATTTTAACTTTCTCACTGTATAGAGAAGTATAGTGATCGCAAAAAAATCGATGTTGAGATTTTTGTTGAAATATCCGTTTTGGGACCCCCTGAGTCCAAAAAAGTAGTTTTTACAAAATGTCTGTCTGTATGTCTGTATGTTTGTATGTTTGTATGTATACAAAGCTAGAGCGAAAACCATTCGATTTATTTCAAAAAAATTTGCACCAGACATGTCAAGTAGGCCTGTATATATGCACGAAAAACGGTTTTGAAAAATCTAGAAAAACAACCCCCTTTTTGGCAAAAAAAAACCCAAAAAAATCAGTTATAATTTTTTTATAAAAAACGGCTCTAATGATTTTGATAAAATTAGGCTTATTTGTAGCCTTTAATGTACCCTACTATTTGCAAAAAACCGCATCTTCCTAAAAATTCTCGTTTAGCTAATAATAGTAACTGATTTTGGGGGGTTGTTTGGCCATAAAGTGGGTTGTCTTTCAAAATTTTTAAATTTTTTTTTCGTGCATATATACAGGCCTAATTGACGTGCTTGGTGTAAATTTGTTCGAAATCTATCTAATAGTTTCTCTAGATAATAATAATAATATTTATTAGTTACTCTCCTACTTTAATAAAAAATCCCCTCTCCTAACCCACCCTACAAGTCACATTGAACCTGTATAATAATTTAAATATTTTTGTGAGAAAGTATGTGCCAGTTCCTGGTACCGTTTATTATATTTAGACAAGTCATTTACAATAAATTATACCAAGCTAACAAAGTAATGAACTACAACTTTTTAGCTTTGTTGCAAAATATCCCAATGTAAATTCATTGTTTTATTAAATAACACTTTCTTGGACATTCCACGAAATATCCCAACGTAAATTCATTGTTTTCTTTAACAAGAATTTCTTGGCCTCTGTTAAATTTAAATTTTAAAAGTTTATTGAGAGGATTCAATAATTCTGACTGCAAGTGGTTTTCCGTGATAATTGTAGAACTTGAACCATTTATGTGTTGACCATGACTGTGTTACTTACTCATGTTTAGGTTCGCCTTCTAGATAGTTACCAAGTATTTCTTCAAAAACCAAATATATACATATACATTTTCTCTGAGATCTGAAACAAATTATATCTTCGTTAGATTCTTGACATGCGAAATATCAGTGTTTCAGTTAAAACCCAGTATAGCCCAGGCAGAAGGGAGTTAAAAATGCGGGAGATATGAAACTTGGTAGTACATTTTGACATACTAAAAAAACATACTAACTTTGCGACCCACACCACTTTGAGCTAACGCCGCCATCTCGGAAAATGGTGGCAAAATTCTGGTTTTTTATAAATAACTTCAGTTGGGTGCGTCCCAAAAAAAAGTTTCGTATACAATTTATTGGGAATTTAATTCTCTAAAACTTTTGCTTTAAAAATTGTTCTGTGAAATAAACAGTTTTTGAGTTAAATCTTGTGTTGTGTATTTATAAAAACTGCATGAATGAATTTATTATCACTTGACATTATTGATGAATTATTTATTTTAATTATTATTATATTATTTAACTATTATTGCTATTATTTGTTTTGTAATAACAATAGTAATATTATTATTATTATTCATGGTACTAGCTTCCACACTACCCGTGAGGTAAAGTTAATGGGGTGGTTTTTTTTTTTGGTTTAAACGTTTGGTTTGTATAGTTTGCCCATTAATGCATCGATTTTTTTGAAACTTTACACACCCTACAATAGAGGCTTTAAAAATGTTTTGTGAAAATTTTAGCAGTACAACACTTGCAGAAACAAAATTGTGGCATAATGAAACATTTACTAGTTTTCACCTTCCAAAAATAACTTTCTTGAGTTGGTACCAGATTTAAAAAAAAAAAGTCAACTAGTCCATAATTTACTTTAGGATGATTCGGACGGAAGAGTGGAATTTTGTTCCCGTATTATTGAGTAGCATGAGTTAGATCCTGATTGGCATGCTCGAATTGTTTTCTCAGACAAGTCCACTTTCTACCGTAATGGTTGAAGTGAATAAGCATAGTTGTAATTATTACAATACAACAATCCCCATATTCTTGAAGAAACTCTACTCAAATCAAAAGACATTACTGTTTGGGCGGCTGTGAGTGTAAACGGGGTGTTATCTTACGATATTTCGGACAGTACATTGTCTGGAATTAGGTATGCACAAGTTTTAAATCAACATGTCTTGTCTCATTTTATGGTTCCAGAAATTCCAACAAGATGGTGCTTCACCTCATTTCGCAAATCCCATCAAGGACTTATTTACTAAATGGTAACCTTAATGGGCGTTGGATTGGTCGTGGAAGTAATTTTTTGGATTGGTCACCCCGATCCCCAGATTTACTGTGTGTGACTTATTTTTATGGGGTTACATAAAGGAACATATTTATTCCCACAGCTTTAACAATGATCATGGTTTAAAACACGCAATTGAAGAGGAACTTCTACGGATACCGCGGGATTTCTTTTTAAAAGCGTACGAATCATTTATTGAGCGCTGTTACCAGTGTGTCGCTGTGGATGGATTACAGTTTGAGTAATTTTAGACTTTGGTTTTGAGTTTTCCATTATGTTAGGCCTAAATCCTAGTTTTCTAATCAAAATGCCTTAGATCATTAGAATGTGACAGTAAAAATATTTTACAAAATTTACAGTAATTTAATAATTTAATTTTTGTTGCAAAATCAGGAAAGTATAATTTAAATAGGCCTAAATATTTACAGAGAGAGAAAATTAATAAATATTTCATTATTCCACCATTTTGTTTCTGTGCAAGTATTTTTAAAGCCAACACAGAACATTTTTAAACCCTCTATTGTGAGGTGTGTAAAGTTTCAAAAAGATCGATGCATTAATAGGCAATCTATACAAAATCAAACCTCTTCAGTGGGACACCCCGTAAATCAAACCACAGTAAAAAAAAACGCCATTAACTTTGCCTAACGGGTGGTGTGGAAGCTAGTACAATAAAAAAATTATTACTATTTCTATTACAACAAAAATAATAGCAATAATAGTTCAATAATATAATAAAAATTAAAATAAATAATTCATCAATTTCAGGTGATAAAAGCGCATTCATGCAGTTTATATAAATACATAACACAAGCTGGATCTTAACTCAAAAACTAATTATTTTACATAAAAAGTTTTGAAACAAAAGATTTAGAAAATTAAATTTTCTATAATTTGTATACGAAACTTTTATTTGGAAAAACCTGAATTTGGCCACAATTTTCCAAGATGGTGGCGTAAGCTCAAAGTGGTGAGGGTCGAAAACTTAGTATGTTTTTCAGGATGTCAAAATGTACTACATTACCAAGTTTCATATCTCCCGCATTTTTTTCCAGGTAAAAGTACCGGTTGCCTGGGCTAGTATCTGAACGCGTTCATTTGTTCGGTGATATATTACACAATGTTTACTAGTTGTTTTTATTTTTATAGCTAAGTTACAATTGTATTAGTAAATATGGCTTCATTATTAGCGAATTTCCATAAGAAAGATGAGCTATTGCATTGACCCTTATGGTGAGACTATTGTAGTCGGGAGTAATAAATGAGCACCGATCATGGGACGTGTTTTGCGGTGTCATTAAACATTTTATATTTTTACTAGGAGAGATCACTGCGTGCTCCGCACGCCAAACCTCGAAGGAACCTTCTATAAAACATATGTTATGTTTTATTTATAATAAAGGTGTAGGATTAATAATAAGCTCAAAACTAAGTTGGTAAATAATGTTAAATGTTCAAATCAAATTATTTCGTATTTTTTTATAACAACAGTTATAATAGAGGTTAAAAGAACCAGTAAGGCTCAGGTCTACACTTAATCAAAAACCTAACCAAAAAGTCAGAAATACAAATAATTGTTTCATATTTTGAAATAAGCTTTTAATATTGGTTACTCACTATCAATTACCGTATATTATCAATAAATAGGTCTACTATATGTCTTATTTATTTTTAATTAGGATGTAACATAGTTTTTTTCTTATTTTTAAATTCCTTAACTTCAGTTTCGATTGGTTTGTGTGTGTTGAAACATGTGTTGGTTCAGTATAGGCCTGACTTTAAATATTATTTTGTACTAAAAGCTGGACATCCGAATCAACTGCATTATCTGTTATTTAAAAATCATTATTTACTTCCACGAAATCAGCTGGATTAGTTTGTTTCTTATTATAAACAGCTGTTTTGTATAAAAATGGTTTTTAAATTCGTTCCGTGTTAATCTTGTGGGGAAACCCCGACCTTTGAGATTAGCTCATGCTATTAAGGATAAGAATTTTTGCCTTCTAAAACCTTATTGCAAAACTTCGAAATGAAACGAATTGTTTGACAACTCAAATATTAAATTTGGTCCAGAAATAACGAAGGATTTGTGTTCACAAAAAACTGCTTCACGTATTATTTATAAGGATGTATGTATGTGTTCACACTATAACGGACGCGTTTTAAGTCCAATTTGGTACACAAGTTGGGTGTCAAAGTCGCTCGGACGATTTCGTCCGAACCGTCCGCACAGTATTTAAAAAAAACCCGGAAGTTAGTTTTTTCACCAGAAGTAATAATTATCTTTTAGATTTTTCATAATAGAAACTTTTTGGGGTTTTATCAAAGAAAATAAGTGTAGGATTTTATTTTGAATTTTTTGTTTTTAATCCTACGACTTTATATCTCTCTCGGTTCTCCCAAAATCGGTCAAAACGTAAAATACCATAAAAGTACCCGGTTTAAATCCAGGCGGTTCTTATACAAAGGCGACGGCCTAGTTCGTAGTCTGCGAGCGAAGCGAAGCAGTCCATAACCCGAGGCCACAAGGTCGAGGTTCAAACTCGCACAACAAGGTTTTCGCTGCTAGTGGAACTAAGCAGCGCAAGTCGGATCTAGAGGCTGAGGTGCAAACGGATTCTACACACTATATTTCGTCCACACAGACAGTTATTCAGCGCCGTCGTGAGCAGACCAATTTCCCAAATTGTTGGTTAAAACTCTAAAACATATAAACTTAATTTTAAAAATTCGCTCAAATCACGTCAGAATTATTTTAGGTTAAATTTGTAGCGTAGATATAGTTCTCTAGGCTTTCCTCGTATGCTAGATATTTAAAATTAACTTGACGTTTTATTGGTATCTTCTCGATGTATCGTGCACAGATCTACTTAATGCTCCAATGAATTAAATTGTTTCATCTACTGATGATTGTAAATTAAGATGAAGACCCATTAGCTCATTCGACTGTCTATTGGATGCGTGACGGACAGTGATATCATACAGCAAGACCTTGTCTATAGGAACTAAATAAGTTACTAAATGACTACTATACATAACTTGTCCCTCGCAGTTCACTTTGGACATACTTCTTTCGTGGGACTACAGGTTTCAGAGTGTTTTCACTAAATTTTAAGTTATCGTATTTAATACATTTATTAAAGAATTTGATAAGTCGAATGTGATTATCGGTTTAAAGTATTTAAAAGTGTTAGTTCCTGATGTGTTTTGTGTGTTGTGTTTTTTAATAGATTTTTTTTATTAAAAGAATTGATAACGGGGTCATAGAACTCGAGTTGCAAGAATTTGTTTATAGATTTAAAGTATTTAAAAGTGTTAATTCCTGTTGTGTTTTGCTGTTTTTTTTTTTCAATTTAATTTTTTTTATTAAAAGAATTGATAACGGGGTCAGAAAACTAGAGTTGCAAGAATGTGTTTATTGATTTGAATGTATTTAAAATTTTAATGTGTTTTTTTTTTTTAATAGATTTTTTACCCGAAAGAATTAAATTAATAATTTAGTTTAAACAACAGAGGCATCACCGCAAAGAATTAAATTAGTAATCAGAAGCATCACCCGAAAGAATTAAATTA
>JAGFPH010008911.1:39634-51279 GCA_018207615.1 Philaenus spumarius
TTTTTTAAGAAATTCGTTTAATGACTCTTCGAGAAAATTAGCCTTAAATATGCGTCAAAAGGCGAAAATCTCGCGGAATTATATGCCTTCTTTAAACACTTGTACTGAACAAAATAATTACTCAATATTCACCAAACTTGGTAAACATATAAATTAGGTGATTGTGTGTGTTGCATAATTTTTTAAAGAATTATCGTCTGCAACTTTATATCAAATAACACGTGAGAGCTAAGGCGAACCGTGCTTATGAGGTACCGTGTCATGGTACCAGAGTGACGTCACATAGGAGGGGAGACGAGAGGAAGGTTGGAACAATCGGCGAGCGTCAACATCAAAGGAGTGGACCAGCCCTTGTATTCTTATATAGCCCTGAAATAAATGGCACTTTTTACTGGGTAAGTTATGAGAGGAGGATTGAAGTTTGTGATTTGTGACCGGTTGAAGTCAATCAGCAGGAAACTACATTACTATGATTTAATTTGTTACATTATTTTATTTAATATTAACATGCCAGGGATTTCCCTTAGAACACGCACATTAACTGAACTTCTGACGTATTATGTGATGCACTTTGTTCATGCTGAGCGTTCGCGGTCAGTAGTTCGAACGGCAAGGCAGAGTAAACTATGTCTAAAGCCCCGTCCACACTTGCAGAATTGTCTGCGGAAACATTGTCGGCCGACTGTCTCTCCGGTGTTTTCTCTTGTCTCCCGAGACGTCTTCAGCTAATCGGCCGACAGTCTGTGTGTTTCTGGAGACAAAAGACAATGTTTTCTGTTTCCCAAACGAACGGAAATCACGCAGACAAGATATAGGTGTTTTGTCTCAAGTCCGCCTGTGTGGGCGTGTCTGTAGACAAGAGACTGTATACAACCAAGGCCACACTATCTTATGTTTGCATGTGAGAGGGCTGTAGGTAAAACATGGGGGTTAAAACCAAAGATGGTTTTGTGGATTTACACCATGATCATTAGACCACTAGTCGCCTATGCGGCGGTAGTATGGTGGCCTAAATCAGTTCAGAGTGTTGTCGGTGGGAGGCTGGATAGTGTCCAAAGGATGGCTTGTCTGGCTGTCACGGGTGCTATGAGGTCGACTCCGACGGATACTTTGAATGCCCTCCTGGATCTCCCTCCTCTTCGTGTGTTTATACAGGGACAGGCCAGGATGGGGGCGTATAGGCTGAAGCAGGTAGGCTGCTGGAGAACAAGATGGCCTGCGGTAGGCCATTGCAAAATAAATCAGGTGGTCTCTAAGGAAGTTTTAAACATGCCGTCAGACCACATGATTCCAAAACTCTCTATTGAGAAACTCTTCAAGACAAAAATCTTCTCTAGGGAAGAATGGGAGTCTGGAAAGAGCTTTTACGACGAGCAGGATATAGTCTGGTTTACAGATGGCTCGAAAACGGAGGTGGGAACAGGGGGTGGAGTCAATGGGGTTCAACCTGAGGGATCCACTGTCTTGTATCTAGGCAAACATGCTACTGTTTTTCAGGCAGAAGTTTGTGCGATCTCGGAGTGCATAGAAGAGAATCTTAGAATGGGATACAAGGGTAAGAACATCCTAATTTTCTCGGATAGCCAAGCAGCGATCAAAGCGCTAAATTCATATAGAGTAAAATCTAAAGTGGTTTGGCACTGCCTCTCGGCATTGATGAAGCTTAGCCAGGGGAACGAGGTTTCTGTGTGCTGGGTCCCTGGGCACTCAGGCATTGATGGTAATGAGAAAGCAGATGAGTCAGCCAGGAAAGGGTCTGAGGCTCCTCTTGTGGGCCCTGAGCCGGTGCTTGGGATTTCCTATGGGCATGCCAGAGCATCGGTTGAGATGTGGATGCAGGAGGGCAAAGACAAAGCCTGGAAGGTTTCAGGAACAGGTGGACTTGCCAGGAAGTTGTTCAAGCCAGGCAGGAAACATGCAGAAGAACTTATCTCGCTAGGAAGGGATAACATGAGATGGGTGGTTGGCCTATTAACAGGTCACTGTCATCTCAGGAAACACCTACATAGAATAGGGATTGCTGAGGAGAGTATATGTAGGAAATGTGGAATGGCTGAAGAATCAGCGGAACACATCCTTCTGGAATGTGAGGCTCTAGGTAGAGCCAGAACTTTCACCTTGGGCCCACCAGGGCAGGAAAGGGAAACCATCCTATTAAACCCAATAGGTAGCATCTGTTCCTTTATCAGGAATACAGGTATCACTGCGTGGGAGTAATTAGGAAAATCAAGGGGGCAAAAGATCTTTTTTGGTCGACGCCGGCAGGGTTTCTGTTTAGGACCTTGCAACCCACAAAAAAAAAAAAAAAAAAAAAAGGCCACACTATACTACTATTTATAAATAAATAGTGCTGAATGTATAATAATTAAACTAATACCTATGTATTAGTTTGTTAGTTTAATTTACTTTCCATTAATGTTCTTATTTATGAAGTAATCGTAGTTTTATTTTTTTATAACGAAGTACCATTTTCATAAATATTTATAACTTTATTTTATTATTATATAATCATAATTTACATAAATTTCATCAGTTTTAGAAAATAGCCCATGCCCGTACAGAGTGAAAGCAAATATTTGTATACAAGTTTCTTGTAATATCATTATTTACGTGCCGTTCTAAATAATGTATGGCATAGGATTGCTATAACTTGTATGAAAAACGTTCTACTTGGATAAAAAGGTAAAACCCGTTAATAAGAAAATATGACTGAATAAATATATTACATAATTGCCGTTAAGATAGGTAAAATAAATTAAACAAACACACAATTATTTTAGGTTAGGCCTAGACTGATGAACCAACATTTTTATGTTTATCGAATATATTTACAATGAATGGACATGTAACTGTGTTTACCATCTTTGCTTTGATGTTACAATTAATTCTACACCTTTATTATAACAACATTATCCGTATGAAAACAGTAAATTTTTGTATCAAAAACAAACTAACAATTAACGGCAATTGAAAGATTAAAGTGATGTGTGTATGTTGCTGTTAAGGCTGATAAAAGAATTGAAGAAAAGGCGTGATGAACTTCGTTCTTGACGGGGTCCCACAAACGCATACATTTACTTTTTTTATTGTAAATGTTAGTTAAAATTTATTTAAAAAATTTTAGCTCCAAATTAAAAACTCTAAAGCGGTTGTCCGCTAACCATTACGGTCGTAAGTGAATTGTCCCTGTAGAGTGATTTATCTTTTTAGATTTGTGAAACTGGAAATACCAGGTAGTAGTTGATTTTGGACTTTTATCCGATTTTTATTTTTAATCAAATACCTCACAATAAGATACTTGATTTGAATTTAAATAATGATTCTCTGACTTTTAAACTGTTGTTCAAGAATTCTGAAAACTCTTCCAGTGGTATGGAAGAGAGTCCAACAATGGAAAAACCGAGTTTCCATTGTACTGAGGTACCATGAAAAGAATAGCACTGTTTTTATTTTCACCACTACAGCCTTCGTAAAATAGACGTAAAGATTCATTGAATAAAGTCGATGGTGCAAAACTGAATCAATTTGATTAGTTATTTTCGAAAATTAATTTTCGATCAATATGTAAGCAAAATTGTTCTCTTTATTTAAGTTTTTATTAGAACTACTCTCAACTATTGTAAAATTGTACAAGTATAACTGACGGTGGTAATGTGTCTCAGTCTCCTAGTCAGGAATTTTGGATAAACTAAATTTTTCTGACAATCATAGCTGCGGACCTCACAGCACAGTGCGCAGTGCGCTGCACGGTAGTGAGTTTTCCTAGCTGCGCAGTTGCGCTGCGTATTCGACTTTTTATCAGTTTTAAAACAATAACAACACTGCTAACTCTTAATATCATGACACAAATGGTTTTTTATTTCCTTTGCGAGTGTATTTTTGTGCTATGGCGACTTACAATAAGCGGAAGCGTGTTGTGATTACTTTTGCTGATAAATTAGCTGCTATCAATGAAATCAAAAATGGAAGTTTATTGAAAACTGTTGCGGTTAATTTAATGAGTATATAGTGATGTACTGTAATCTTGCAAATGTAATTTTAACATAAATAAAGAAGATTTTTGCTTACAAGGAGATTTTTGAATTCGTTTGACTTTCAAAACCTTTCAAAACTGCAGTGTTACATGTTCATAGCTTAACCAAAAAAATTGTTATCCGAAACGACTTCCCCCCCCCCTTTAGTTCAGTTAACCGGTAGTGTATTTTTCCTACATAAATATATTCCTTTTAGTATTTGTTTATCGTTGATTTTGGATTGGTCATGGGCCCCCATATTGAATCTGATTCCCATAAGAGCAATGCTACAGAATAAGTCATTTTTTCCGTTAGTTCGAGAAAAAATTTAAAAAATTGGTTTCGTTTTGAAGTACTGTCATATGCGGATGATGATTGCCGTATACATTTTCAAAACAGGTTGTTTTATTTTCATAAACGTATGATATAAACTAAACGTATGATATATGGTGTAAACTTTATTAATTTTTTACTCAGTTGAAAAAAGAGATATTGCAAAAAACCTTAGCAATAAACACCCACAATCTATTTTATTTTAAGAAAAAATACAGTTTTCGTTTTTTGACGAAAATAACACAAAAATATGCTTAAAAAGTAAAGGTGTGGTTAGGTTAGGTTAAAATTGAAATTGCAGCCAACTTTGCCGTTTTGAATTTTAAGGACCTGAACCTTAATACAGACATCCAACCACATTGTCTGTGTACCTTTCATCACAACTTCCCAAATAAAGAACGAAAAAGAATTACGTACCACTTTTGTTGATCAAAAGGCCAATTTTGTGCCCATACAAGGTGCCAGAATTTGATAGTCATACTGGTTACTATAGTACAAGGTTACAAGGAGTACTTACTGCCTTGGACAGAATCAAGGGGAAATGCCGGTTTATAATAACTGACTATTCAAGTGTTCTTAAAAATATTAGTCTTAAAACCAAATTTAGCACTTATAATATGTTTTACTTATAATTAAAAAAAGTGAATAAATAACATAAGTTAACGGCGGTTCATTAACCGAAAAAACGTACTTAAATTACCTAAATTAACATTATTATTTGAAGTAAAATCAAAACTTAGCAGACGAAAACAATTGGATATTATTCTGCTTGTACAATTTTGTGCTGAAATATATATTGTTTATATTATATATACAAAAATAACAAAAATTAAGTCCCGCTTTAAAAAATCAACATATGTATTCTAATCATTACCTACTTTAACAATAGGTAGGCCTACAACCGTTGATTATGTAATGTATTATTTCACAATCGATGTCAAGCGTATAGACGAAGTGAGCTAGGGCCCAGGGCCGGACAGTTGCGGCCGCCTAGGGATGCGCAAAATTGATGATTTTTTTATTTAGTGGTAGAAAAAAAGTGGTGTTTTTAAACTGTTTATCAGCCATATTCCACAGTATTGGATGACCACCGACGAGCTCGATAAGCTGTTCATCCTCACTAGCCGTAAACTTATTAGACATTGTAGATATTACATTAATAATATTCATACAACTACAGCACTCTCGAACTGTAACTTGTAGCGTTATTAATTGTTGGTAAACAAAAATTAATTTAATATTCAAAAATATTCAATTCCTTAGGCTCCCGACATCTAACGAGACTATCCCTAATCACAGTTCACGCGTGCTCGCCAGGCAGCTCTGTCTAAAGCCTCGCCCACACTTGCAACCACACTGATGAACCAACATTTTATGTTTAATGAATGTATTTCAGCGCTTGACGATAATATCTGAACTACGCCGGACGGAACCGATCGTCTCTTAATTTGAATTGATGAACCGAACACATGTTTCTTGAATGTATTTACATTCATTGCCATAGCAACCAATTTGATAACGCTTTTTCGTTACGCGTATATTCTATTAGTAATTGCTATAGAAACCAATTAATAACACTTTTTTCGTTACGCATTACATTTTCTATTTCTACCGCAACCTGCGTTAAGGAACTTCGTTCCAGTACAATAATCATCCGTACAAAAAATAGGTTTTCTAAATTACCTCGGGCCTCCTATTTGATTGTGGTAGGTCTTGCCCTACATGTTTTCCTGCACATCAATTACGCAACTCGGGTGGTATAAATTGTCGAAGCAAGTTTTAATTCAAGTCTACATCTTTCATAAAATCAATAGTAAAACCACAAAAGAGCATCTGTCAGAAACATAAATTGGAAATTCACGAATCCTCGTTATATAACTCTTTTCTTCGATGTGCTGACGTAATTGCGGCCACCACTGTGACGCACTTCACTTGTTACTGCTTCTGCGGATAAAAAAAACATGAAACTAATAAAATATGAATGAATTTATTTAAGAGCCGTTTACGGTAAAAGTATTTTTCAAAAGACAAGTTTCTAAGTTATATTTACTCTGGTAAAGTTATGTTGCACTTCTCTTACAGACTAATTTAATTGATTTTCACTTAGCTTTTCCCAACTAAAAGCCGTTTGCTACTGTTATGAACTCTGGCGAACGTTTACAATACTATTCATTTCTGAAATCTTTACAGAAGACGAACTTTTATTTCAGGAAAGCGATTAGTGCCCAGGCCCCGATTTACATACGAGCCAACTGGGTATTTGCCCTGAGCGGCAGTTTTTCAAATTCTAAAAAAGGACAAAAATTAGGAAACATCTTCAAATCCTACAATTTAAAGTAGAACAGAAAGTCGTGTAATACAGTATTTCCAGCGCTTGACGAAAGAGAAACACATATCCTGTTGCAGTTTGGTTGACCTCAATTGTAAGGTGATGTGGAGGGGAAGGGGGTAGTGTGGCTGGGCTACTATGTTTTAACTACTATGACTTTTTTTAAAGCTTTTCATAAAACAAACACGTTTGTATGGCAATTTTGTTGTTTCTATTTGTTGTAGAAAAATAAATTTTTTATCATAGAATACTTACTACCTTGGACAGAGTCAAGGGGAAATGTCGGCTTATAATAACTATTCAAGTTCTCTTAAAAACATTAGGCCTAAAACCAAATACCTTATAAATAGGTTTAGAAGTCATAAAACAACTTTATAAGTTAAATTTCATGTTTCATTAAGCTTAGCTATAACAACCGTACAAACCCGTAACAAATATTTATAAAAATAAAAATAAACACAAACAGCATGTATCTTTAAAGAACCTTAGTATTTATTTGCAAAGTAAAACTGACAGTAAATAAGCGTGAATTCATTAAATTGTATAATGTTTGTGGGAACTGAATCAGGTAGGAGACTGTCTGCTTGAAATCGAGACCTGGTGCTGCTAATTAATTTGTTTTTAAAGTCTTGTCATTTCCTTATAATTTCTTCCATTAATTGTTTTAAAACTAGTTCCTGGGCGACCAAGCATCGCTCAGTACTTTTTTTTAAATAAAATGTATGCAAATACGAATCGCATGCTGAATTTGTTTATGTATTTTAGAAATAACAAATAATAATTTTAATCATTAGATAATTTATATTACCTTCATAGAAATATAAAAATGCAGGAACTGGTGAAAAGGATTTTAGAACGGTTAATAACAGCACAAAAATAATATTTTAGTTACGTTTGGTGTTGAAATCAGCTGATAATGGAAATATTATAGGAAACAGCTGATTACTGTTATTATTATAGTCAATAAACATATGTAATGATTTTAAACTCCATAAGTCCAAATGGATGTTACAAATTTTTAATTTTCAAATGATTTATTTAGACAAATACGAGTTTTCCTGAGGTAGTCGTTTTCACCAATCGATTTTTTAGACCCAAAAGCCTACAATCCCAAAGTTTCAGCAAAATCCTTCCACTGATCTCGAGATTGCTCGTGCGTACAAACATACATACGTATAAACAAACAAACAGACATTCCTCGTATTAGAGTATAGGATATTTGCTAATTATTGGATTCATTTAATCCGTTTAGTAATAGACTTAAACATTATGGTTATGTATTAGATCATATTCTTGCTCATTTTAGCACCTCATGCCGCAATATGGCTAGAAGGCATATTGCAAATTTTACCGAACGTCTTGCTGGCTAATTTATTAAACATAAACAATTTATAAGAAGTTTTTCCTTAAACATTAAGATTTACAAAATATTGTATATAAATCACCATCATATTAATAAAACGCCAAGTCTGTCCGTTTGATTTTTCAACTCAAAAACTGTATAGGCTAGGTTCTTGAAATTTTACACAATCATAGATCTTAGTGAGAAACTGCTAAAACGGAAGTTTCAAGTATATAAGTCAAGTGGTTCCTGAGATATAGGTTAATGAAGTTTCAGAAATTTCCATATTGAAACTATTTCAATAAGTATATAAAAAGTTAACAATTAATTGTAAATAAAAAACAAATTTATCAGCTGTTGAAAATAAAAACAAATGTATCAGCTGTTGGAAATTAACGCCTTAAGATTAATTAACCTTTTCAAATGTTTTACCCGTGGTACGCGGGTCGCTCGTATAATATAAATGCACTTTGGGATGTAAGGGTTTAAGCTGCTGGTACCCGAATGAATTTACTTCATCAAATTAAATTTAAAATATACTGCTGGAAATATAAAGCATTACCTTAAAACCGTAAACTCAAGAACCGTTAGTTAATTGCTATAACTAGCATCCTCCCCCCCCCCACCACAGAGAAAGTGAAACTCTACCAGCTGGACTCCCAGTAGTGTGGGGCTGTCAACCGCCTCCGCTTTTCCATCACACTAGGACTGCTGCTAGCATTACTTCATTGTGATGTTTGTCTGTTTTCCCTATTGTCTAAGTTCTATTCAACATGTTCACTAAGTATCTTCTGTAGAATAGACGTAGCAAAATCAACAACTTTACTGCTTGCCAGTTTTTCCTCCTCTTGTTGGTTTCAGTGAGGACACATGAGGCCTATTATAATTTGTTTCTCTCTGTCACGCAACCTTGGACATTGGAAAAGGGTTTAATCTACTTAGTCTTCTTCTTCTCGACAGTAATAAAAAATCCCCGTTACCCGTCAATGCCAGTATAAGTTAATAGTTTGTGTGACCATACTTCTGGTTAATCTAAACCCTAAAGTCTAGGATTGACACCTTACTCCAAGCACCAGTTTCACTTTGGCTCCATCTTGACTACCGTAAATGAAGCGTTTCCTCCCTTAACTTTAAGGTCAGGGGTTTTAAGCTTTTTCTTCTGTCACTCTTATTGGTTAGCAAATCAATTGGTGGCACTCCCCGCAAGTATGCTTCCGTTCCATTCTCCTCTGAAAGCTATTAGCAATTATACTCGAACTTGGAGTGTTTGAGCGCGTCAATCCAAATTGGTGCAGCATGGTCGAGTATGTAGCAAACAGAAGGACCTTGAGCTTACATAACCTAGGCCAGTCTAAGGACTTCTAATGTCTTTAAAACTTTGCCAGCTCTTAAAATAACGATTCTTACATGTTCCGTCATTCTGAGTATATGGTCGAAAATCACTCACAAAAACTTCAGACATTTGTTTGTTGACACCTCTAAATCACCTACCAGTATTCCAAGGGTCCTTATCGATCTCCTAGCAACCAAGAGTATAACTTCCGTTGTATAGGTTGCCAATTTCCAACAGTTTTCCTCCACCCATTTCGATATCGTGCCACATTTAAGGCGTCTTCCAACTCCAACCTGTTCTTCCCAGTTGTCACTGCTGTGATATCCTTCACGAATGCTATAACTTCTACGCCCTTCCGGTCTCAGTGCACCATCATTGTATAAAATATTCCTCAAGAGAGGTCCTAAGACCTACCACTGCATCTAGTACTACTCAACCCTCCTTATTAAAAAAGTTAACAAAAACATTGTCCTTGGGTCTAAATAAAACAAATACTTTCAGTATTTACCAAATTGTTTTTCCTTTTTTTCGTAGTCGGCAATTTATCAATAATATCCTACATCAGATCAATTATTCACGCATGAACACCAAGAGAGATTCACACTAAACTTTCCTGTTTGAACTTTTTACACACTTTTCTCGTCTGACAGTGTGTTATCTAATTGGCGTAATGCTGTTGAGGAAGTTATTGATTAATGTCTAATGACACCTTACGCTCTGCTAACACCTTACATGGTCGCTGCCCAATAATATAACAGTGCCCTTAAAAGCATTCGATGAAATACTAGAATGCGTAACATTTTTACCTTCAGAAATTCTCGACAATTTTTCAGACACAAAACTAAATATTTTTTCAAATTTCTTTAAACATTTCATTAACTTAAAAGATAAGGTTTAGTGGAAATATTATTGATTTATTTATCTAAAAAACATGTTCAAACATATGCATTGATCAATTAGGGCCATTATTGTTATTCCGGGAAATATTATCGTTTGCACATACGGGTTTGTAAATATTGATATTTAAGTTTTTGAAAAATCTAATTTTACGTATCAGACTTGCTTTGCGATAACATTAAGTTTTAAACTAATTAATTTCAAAAAAGTAAAAAACTATTTAAACTTTTAATATGTTTATTAAAATTTTAAAACAATATTTTTTGGAGAGATTTGGTCTAGAGATTTTTGAAGTTTGTTGCTTATTGCTGGTTTCTAATCAATATTTACGTTTTTTAAATAATTTACTAGAAATATTTGGAGAAATGTTGAAGTTCTTATTTTGGAAGCTTTTTACAGACAACCCAAATGTAGACTGAAGTAAATGTGTATTGAAATATTTTAAAAAAAAAACTGGAATTTAATTACGTAAGTAGTTCTTTGATGAAGACTTTGTAGTGTATAGAGAGTGTTCATAAATCTCCTTTAACCCTTTTATTATTTTTGTTACTGAAAATAAGTTAACAACACTTTGTGTATTAAATGAACTTTTATGAACACCCTGTATACTACGCACAACAAAGTCTTCATCAATGAACCCTTAAGCATAATGCAACGCAAGATATATACAAAACAAAAAGAATGAAAGGACTTTATAAACACTCTGTGTACTTGATGAAAAAAATATTTGCATTTTCAGTTTTTTGTTTTTAGAATTTTAAGTTAACGCAATTTTTTTTGCTAAACATATCAATTAATTAGTAGAATAAATTACGAATCAAATTCACAGTTAGATAATTCGACCACGCAGCTGAACTGCTGACGTGAATTGAGCTAATTTACAAAACTAAGTTTATAGGCCTATGTTTTAGAGTTTCAACCAACAATTTGGGAAATAGGTCTACTCAGGACGGTGATGTGCCTGTGTGTACGAAATATATTAGTAGTATGTGTTTGCGCCTAGTGACCTCGCGAGTTTGCACAACTTAGCTTTGAACCGAGTACTTTTATCGTATTTTACGTTTTGATCGATTTTGGGGAAACCAAGGTCGCGTGTGCAGAAAAACATCCTACATTTATATTTTTAGAAACAACACTAAACAAAATTCATTCTCGTAGAAAACATCTAAAAAAATAGTTACTTCCGGTCAAAAAACGTACTTCCGGTTGTTGGATTTTTTTGGCTAACGAACTCGTCCGAGCGACGTATGCAACCAACATGTGTACCAAATTTGGAACAAATCGGACTTAAAATGCGGCCGCTAGAGTGCGAACACATATATACATATATATATATATACATATTGTAGTAAAGTAAACATGTTTGTAGAAGGTAGCCTGGACAAGGGTCAGGCGGCG
>JAGFPH010008912.1:19089-33594 GCA_018207615.1 Philaenus spumarius
ATTGCGTGCTTCGCACGCCAACCCCCATATTGGGAGTATTTTCAATACACAGAGCATTGCTTGCTTCGCACGCCAACCCCCGTGTTTTGAGAATTTTCAATACACAAAGCATTGCGTGCTTTGCACGCCAACCCCCTAAACGACCTTATAGCCCGTCTAGTTCCTCCAAAATCAATCAAAACGTAAAACACCATAAAAGCTTTAAAATCCACGTAAGGGATTTCTGACTACGGCCTTGACCTATACTTTAGAAATACAAATATTTGCTTCCAGTATGAAATCTGTTAATGGAAAAATTATAGTAAATAGGAAATTACTGTAACTTTGGAACATTTGTTCCTGTGAGTTGTGTAATTTAAATAATATTTTAAATTCTTTAAATCAGAAATATGATTTCTTGAATTAATTTCTAGGTCTAAACATTTTGTACGTTTAAGGGCGAAGGAGTGAGACTGAAAATAAACTTTAATTTCTTCCTACTGGCTTTGGATACCGTACATTTCATACGGGTTTTTACTTTATTTCTGCCTTATAAACTGATATTTTTTATTTATATAAATAATTTGTCTGAAATCAATATTGATGGGAACCTTTACCTATTTGCGGACGATACGGCCATTTTATTCGAGGGTAATAGTTGGGAAGAAGTAAAAGGGAAGGTTGTAAAGGATTTGTCGGTAGTGAAAAAGTGGTTCGATCAAAATGTTTTAACCCTTAGCATATCTAAAATAAAGTTCCTTCTTATAGCCCTTAGGTCCATTAGTGCTTTAGTGATTGTCCTTATAAACATATTAAATTACATTCGTGTGGGAATTACCTAAGTAAGCTCTGTGGCTGTAGTAACATTGATGGAGTTGACTTACAAATACCTGGGTGTTTTGTTTGATAAACGATTAAATTGGTCGACACATGTTGACTATTTGAGTCGTAAAATTAGAAAGTTAATCCATGTTTTTAGGAATTTGAATTAAACTATCTGACCCGTGCAAAGCATTCGCATGCTAACTTACTTAAATCCCACTTAATTAAAGTACACACTACTATACGAAACTAAATATACAATTAATTAAAAATAGCAATGTAGTGGCATAACGGTAGCTCTCCAGCTGGGTATTGTTATCATCAGTGTTGCCAACGCCAGGAAAATATCCCTACAACTTACTTGATCTTACATCACTGTTACTTTCGGATTCTTTATTTCTTTTTTTTTGTATTCTTTTTGTACAATTGTATTTTGTATATTTTTCCAGTGTAGTGGTTAAGAAAAGCTTTAAAATGATGCCTTCATGTAATTTGATGATGTATTAAGGAAGTCATGGCGTACCGACAAAAACATTGCCTTGAGAAATAATATATATGATATTATAATTTCGGGAAATAAGACATTTGTACTTTGCTTATTGCCAATTTTTGCTTTTTTCGGGGCATTGTAGTTTGGGGATGCGCCTGCAAATCCATACTGGCTCCCTTGGGTGTCATCCAGAGATCTGTTTTGAAGATGGCGCTGCACGAACCAAAAATACATCCATCTGACGAGCTGTTTGACTGTTTAAACGTTTTTAATATCAGACAACTTTCTGTAAAAACTCTTTTAACTTTTTTTCATAAAAATTCCAATTTAATTTTGTCTATTTCGATTCATTCTCATTTTAATCGTCATTCTCAAGCAGTGTGTATAGGAACAGATAGGCTTTATAGATCTGTATCCACGACTAACTCATATTACGTTTCACAGATGATTTTCCGTAATATTCCAAAAAACCTGATACTTTTTCAAAAATATGAAGTTAAGGCTAATAAAAAGCAAATTTATTTATGTTTAGGGGAGGTAGGGAGGGATCATTGTGAGTACGTCATTTTTTCGGAGTACGTATAAAGTCATGTTTAGCCTATATGTCGCTCTTTTTATGTTTTAATTTTTTTATCTCGCGTTCTACTTCTGATTTCTGATTCTTTGTAAGGATAATTTTGGTGTGGGCACAGGAGTGACGTTGTTGTTCTGGTGATGACCTATTTATAATTTCTTGTACATTTTAAAATTGTGTTTTTCTTCTCTATTCTTTTTCCATAATTATTATTGTAAAGTTATGTTTTGCATGACTCGTGCCGACGCACTTATCCATAGACGATAATTTGTAAAATTTTATTTATGGAAAATGAAATAAATAAAAACATTTCCAACCAACTTGTGGCCATATAATTAAAATTCATGTAATATCACATAGGCAGTAAGTTTGCTGAGTTTACCTAATTTAACTTTCAATAGAAATTAATTAAAAATGCCGATGAAAGATAAAATGACGGTTATGAAGATATCTACTTGCTATAAAAGCGAGTGTTGAGTGTACGTACATGAGTAACGAAAGGGTATAGCGCGAGCGTAAGGTTATATTGTTTGATTTATTCGTTAAGAGTGTGCGATACTACTCGAGTAAAAGCATCAAATCTTATGAGCGGAGCCATCCTTGAGAAGGCTGGCCTATGATATTACATTGGAAAAGGCCTCTAGCGCGACTACAATATCTCTTATATACAATTTCGTTTTTACTAATGCCAGTCTGGTTTTTAGTTTCCGCCATGTGCGTACGACATTTAAATTTGAAGAAAGCTCCAATCTATAGTTCGTAGGTAACACAATTTGCCCCGATGATTCAATCAAGTTACTCGACTGAAAACCATGTTTTTCGTCTTGTTTATAAGCAAATAACTTTAATAATCTATATAAATAAAAGCGAAATACCACTCACTCACTCAATCATCACGATTTCTCAAAAACTAACGAACGGATTGAAATGAAATTTGGTATGTAGCTTCCTCTAGGGCCATAGGTGCTCACTAAGAAAGAGTTTAAAAAAATTCGAAATTTTAGGGGTGGTTTGGGGGGATCAAGTAATTAAAAAACGATTGCTTCAAAACTACCGAACGGATTGGAATGAAATTTGGTATGTAGCTTCCTCTAGGGCCATAGGTGTTCACTAAAAAAGGGTTTTAAAAAATTGGAAATTTTAGGGGGGTTTGGGGGGTAAAAATTACTAAATCTCGATTTCTCCAAAACTACCGAACAGATTGGAATGAAATATGGTATGTAGCTTCTTCTAGGGCCATAGGCGCTCGCTAAGAAAGGTTTTAAAAAATTTCTAAATTTTAGGGGGTGTTAGGAGGGCGTCAAACTTACAAAAAGAAACTACCGAACGGATTGAAATGAAATTTGGTATGTAGCTTCCTCTAGGGCCATAGGTGCTCACTAAGAAAGGTTTTAAAAAAATTCGAAATATTAGGGGTGGTTTGGGGGGATTAAGTTATTAAAAAACGATTTCTTCAAAACTACCGAACTGATTGAAATGAAATTTGTTATGTAGCTTCCTCTAGGACCATACGTGCTCACTAAGAAAGAGTTTGAAAAAATTCGAAATTTTAGGGGGGGTTTGGGCGGATCAAGTTATTAAAAAACTATTTCTTCAAAACTACCGAACTGATTGAAATTAAATTTGGTATGTAGCTTCCTCTAGGACCATAGGTGCTCACTAAGAAAGAGTTTTAAAAAATTGGAAATTTTAGGGGGGTTTGGGGGGTAAAAATGACTAAATCACGATTTCTCCAAAACTACCGAACAGATTGGAATGAAATTTGCTATGTAGCTTCCTCTAGGGCCATAGGCGCTCGCTAAAAAAACTAGAAATTTTAAAGGGGGTTGGAGGGGGGGTCAAAGTTACTAAATCACGATTTCTCCAAAACTACCGAACAGATTGGAAAGATATTTGGTATGTAGCTTCCTCTAGGGCCATAGATGCTCACTAAGAAATCGTTTCAAAAATTCGAAATTTTAGGAGGGGTTTTGGAGGGTCAAAGTTACTAAATCACGATTTCTCAAAAACTACCGAACGGATTGTAATTAAATTTAGTATGTAGCTTCCTCTAGGACCATACGTGCTCAATAAGAAATGGTTTCAAAAAATTCTAATTTTTAGGAGGGTTTGGGTGGTCAAAATTACTAAATCACGATTTCACAAATACTACAGAACGGATAGGAATGAAATTTAGTATGTAGCTTCCTCTAGGGCCAAAAGTGCTCGCTAAGAAAGGTTTTCAAAAAATTCGAAATTTTATGGGGGGTTTGGGGGGTCAAAGTTACTAAATCACGATTTCTCAAAAACTACAGAACGGATAGGAATGAAATTTGAAATTTGTTATGTAACTTCCTCTAGGACCGAAGGTGTTCGCTAAGAAAGGTTTTCAAAAACTTCGAAATTTTAGGGGGGGTGGTTTCAAAGCTTTTAGAAATCCCCATATTTAACTATGATTTGTCTCTCAGTGCGAAGCCGGGTCGGGCCAGCTAGTAATGTAATATTTACAATTTCTATCACCTACGAATTTTAATTTAAATGTTCATGAACGATTTCCTGCAAAAAATTACACAAGATTATCTTCAAAATTCGTTCAAAGATAAGTCATATTGAATAGGACCGTATTGGACTGTTTCGTCCTGGTACTGTACACCCCAGCTGATTTCGTCCATAAACAGCTGTGTGAACTATTTAATGTTATGTTTACATTTTTGGGTTGAATTTTTGTGTTGTATCGATATACGTTTGATTCTTTCTGTCATATAAGCTTAATGACTTTATGGACAGCGCATGCGCACAGACTGTCTTGGGCTATTGGTATGAATTACTGTTACTTTCATGCAATCAAAAGTTTCAGTTTAAGTTAATTTTATTGATAAATATGAAGACCTGCTGACGACGAAAGCGTGAGTGAATTTTAAAATGCATAATAATATAGTTTTGCCTAGTTGTTCGTATCCATACTAATATTATAAAGAGGTAAAGTTTGTTTTTTTGTGTTTTTGTTTGTTTGTATGTTGGGGGTAATCTCTGGCACTACTGAACCGATTGAAAAAATAGTTTTACTAATAAAAAGCTACGATATCCCTGAGTAACAGCTTTGGGGGTTATTATTAATCCTACACTTTTATTATAAAGAAAACATACGGTAACACGATTATGTGTAAAGAAGGTTCCAACGAGGTTGGCTCGTGGAGCACGCACGGGTTTCCCCTAGTTTAATATATATTGGTTTGAAATCGTTAATATAAGTAGGCCTGCGATTAAAATCTGTGACCTTTTATGTTGTTCTCCAAATTTTATTCTAGGTCTTTAACTGAAGTTTTTAATGCGACACTTTTTCTGTCGTGACATTTTTTCTGACACACTTTTAAGCGAATAAAAATATACTAGTTTTCTGCTGAGTGTGAAACTTATCCGTTCACGAGGAACTGTAATCAAATAAATGGCTTTATAGGCTTATAATCAGAATACATCGCCGCATTCAAATTTAAAACGTTTTTGTCCGCTTTAAGAAGACAGTCTAATTTATTAGGAACATTGTTAGCACAACGAATTGTTGAACTAATTTCACATTTTTACCAAAAATCTACTAAGTTTATTTATTGTTTTCGGTTTTATCATACTTAAAAATATGCTGGAATATTTTTTTTAGTTACTAGTCTGGAATACGACTGGTAGTAAAGAAAATAAACAACAATAGCATCCAGTAACAAGACAAAATCCTGGGGGACCGTAACTTCCAGACTCCAGAGCTCTTGCTGCTAAATGAAATGTACTGCACACGGGAGGGTAAACGCATCAATTTCGTTACTGTTTTTTTTTCGATTTCGAGGCTTTCGATCTGGGGGAGTTAAGAATAAGAAATCTAGTTGTTTTACTCTGTCCACGGTAACTTTATAGTATGATAGCATATAGCTACGTGAATACACAGATGTGCGACTAGTTTACACTGTGTGTTTCAGAACTCTTTGAGCCAAAAACATTTCTCAAACATCAGACAATGTATCATGGGCGCCCATATAATATTTTCTACGGGGGGGGGGGGGCTAGACCGGAGTATGGGGCTTAACACGTTCAGTGCTAAGGAAGTACATGTGAGCTGGACACTGAACACTATGAGAAGCGGCCGACACAGTGCATTGCACGTTAAACCCCGTATTTGCCAATCGCAGTGCATTGTGTGCTTCGCACGCCAACCCCCATATTGGGAATATTTTTAATACACGATGTATTGCGTGCTTGGCACGCCAACCTCCATTTCGTGAGTATTTTTAACATACAATGCATTGTGTGCTTCGCACGCCAACCCCCATATTGGGAGTATTTTCAATACACAACACGCCAACCTCCGTATTGGGAGTATTTTCAATACACAATGCATTGCATGCTTCGCACGCCAACCTCCGTATTGGGAGTATTTTCAATACACAATGCATTGCGTGCTTCGCACGCCAACATCCGTTTCGTGAGTATTTTCAATACACAATACATTGCGTGTATATTTCTTTTGTAAAAATTTAACCCTTTATATGCTATGGACTCACACGTGCGTCCACTTTAAAATATTAGTGATTATTACGTAGAAAGGTTCTAAAATAAAAAATAAAGTAATTTATAGTCATTTAGACTATAAATATAAAAAATAAAAGGTCAGCTCCTAGCATAGGAAATACGAAATTTGCGTAGGATACATGTTAAGGAGTATTCTCCTTTCCTTCGACAAAAGGAGTCCGGGGATATATTTGACCTTCCCAAGAAAACTTTCAAAATTTGGCTGTTTAGGTGAAATAATAACCCACACAGCGTCGAGTCTGTACCTTTACAACGTCAGTGAATACACAAAGACCTATAACACTAATAGAGGCCGTACCAAGTAGTGACCCAGAAGCTCATGCTTGAACTCTTGTAAAAAATAAAATAAGTATATGTAAAATCAAACGGCACATAACGTTTAAAACATCAAACGGCACATAACATTTAAAACATATTTTAGTTCTAAAATCTTTAAAGAAAAATACCTGACTATAATTAATAATATACATATCTTCCTTTCCCTGGGAGCTGGGGGGGGGGGGGGGGGGGTTTGGCCTCCCCTGCCCATAGGTATGGGCACCCATGCAATGTATATTTTTTACAATTCTGCCATTTTGTTTTCTCTTTATTTATCACATTTTTTATCTCAAAAACAGATTTATATTATATTGAATAGCAACCTAAATGCCGATCTATAAAAACAAAAATTGTTTGTCAACCCACCCGTTTTAAAATGATTAATGTTAAATGAGCCTGCGAAAGTAAAAGTGGTGTATGTAAAATATGTGTAGTTCCTGCTTATTGTTGGAACATATTTGAAATACAGTGGCCGAGGTGTGATAAAGATGAACCATTCAAAATATATTACAAAGAAACACTAAATGATGATATGGATTTTGACATTTTGGACATTATCTCTGCGAGGCGAATTCTCTGCCATTCAACCCCCTGGCGAGCACGCTGTACGCCCTTCTGTACACTTTGATTACTGTAGCTGGTGAATTGCTGAAGATGGCGACATTTTAGTGAAACTAGTTTAATAAATAAAAGTAATAATTGTGAGATTCTTTGTCACGTTTTCTTCTACCTTCCCACAAGTCAACCTCAATATTTACTAGTCAAAAATTATAAGTCAGATACCCCTCTTCTAGACTGTTATTTGATTAGACCTTACGATTTATTAGTACTAGCCCAGTCGGTATAGGTTAAAACTACCAGTAATTTGCAATATGGCTGATTTCTTTTTTATAAGTACCTTAAAGTATGTAGATTAACATAAAAAAAAGTTTACCAGTCTATCGATTTCCCAAAGTCGAAAAAAAAATCGATTATCATTTCTTTTTCGATTATCCTTAATATTTCGAGCTATGATGCAGATAGAGAAAAGGGGACATCTTATTCATATATGAAGCGTTGGGTCATTATAAATTGGCCGAATTTTAATATATCGAATTGAAACTTGACATAGGAGTTAAAATATATATTTTAAACATTTATGCTGAGTCTCAGCTTGTTATCTTGAAAATGACCCGATCTAGAGCCACTTGACTCATCAATGGGTTTCTCGATTTTAGTAGTACCGGACCCACGAACTAATTTTAATCGGCTCCAGTTTAGAGAATTTTCAAAATACGAACCTGAAAGTTTTTTTACAAGTTAAATATATATATTCAAACAAGTTCAAGGAGTATAAAACTTTTTCATTATTTACTTTTAAAAGGACAAGTAAATTAAAAAAGTATAATTTTAGACCTTTTTAGATTTTTCATAAAAACGCTTGAGTTGATCAGCTGCAGATTAGTCATTTTTGAAAATATAGTTTTTAAAATAAGTATAGCAAAATACAATTGTATTTGTAACTTCTGTACCAATTTTTAAATCGATACGTTCAAAAATGTCGAAAATGGAGTCGTCGAATCCAAAAGTGTTATAGTTAAAACGAGATAGGTAAAACAGAAGACTATTTTCAAGCGCCTCGTTTTTAAAAATAACAAGAAAAAAATCGTTCATACTTACTAAGAATATTTATACTGGTGTACTCAACTTGTAAAACAAATTTGGTGTTGATATTCCAAAAATTGACGAAACTGGAATAGATTGAAATTAGTTCGTGGGTCCGGTACTCCTAAAATCGATAATTGAAATCGACTCCTAGATCGGGTCATTTTCAAGATAACAAGCTGAGACTCAGCATAAATGTTTAAAATATATATTTTAACTCCTATGTCAAGTTTCAATTTGATATATTAAAATTCGGCCAATTTAGAATGAGCCAACGCTTCATATATGAATAAGATGTCCCCTTTTAGTGATTTTCCCTGAGCTGCAAAATACATACCTGCATTATCGAATTTTTTCCAGACAAACCATTGCTCGGACGAAATAAATACCTATGACCTTTTTTGTTGAAAAATACCTCCCCTACACTGTGGTATGTTTTATTTTTCTATATCTTCATCCCAGCTCGAAATATTAAGGATAATCGAAAAAAAAATGTTAATCGATTTTTTTTCGACTTTGGGAAATTGATAGACTGGTTAACTTTTTTTATCTTAATCTACATACTTTAATGTACTTATAAAAAAAATCAGCCGTATTGTAAATTACTGGAACTTTTGGTCTAAAATTACCTCTACCGACTGGCCTATACAGATTGTACGCCTTCTCAACCTCAAACCGGCGATGGAACCTGTGAGACTATTTACCTCTTGCGGTGAGAGTACTGCAACATTTTTATCGAGTCTCAACATTTCTTTTTTGTCGACCTTATCCCTAACTTTACTGTACCTACTACTAAAAAAAAAAAAAAACAACATTGTCACCAAAAGCGTATCAGTACATATTTCCAAAAAGTCACTTTAAATTATTTAAATTTATGGAATCAGGAGCCGCAAACTACAAAGTATATAGTGTATATTTTCCCCCTAAGAAGTAATATAAATAAATTAAAAGTAATGCGAGAGCAGAAGACAATAGAATCCAATGAGAAGTTGTAGCCCCGCTAAACACAACCTATCGTTATATAGAGCTCCACAGGGATAACACAGTGTAAGCCGCGGGAAATATATGGCCGGTTTTCTTATCCAACATAAAATGTTATTTTATAAAGATTAAATAAAGGTAAGAAGTCATTGTTGTGTACGTATAGGATATTGTGAGTTATCATTTGAAAAAGAATCAAAAGTTATGCTATTTTGTTTAATTTTCGGAATGTTTTAATTGTAATGTGCAGTTAAAACAGGTTGAATTACGTTAAAATTATGTTCTTAGTGCCTGTGTATTATAACAAGTTAAAGTTCATACAGTCTCAAGTTGATATCTAAAAATAATTTAAACGAAATTGTTATCCATTAAAACATATATAGTACTAGCCAAGAGGAAATGTTAGCCTTATTTGTGCTATGAGAAAACCAAGAAACGGATATGGGTCCACGAAATAAATGTGAACCGAGATCGATTAGGAGAAATTATGTTGAGAATTTTAGAGAGTTTTTGAAAATAGATTTTTCATTTATTTTCGAACGTCTCGTGAGTGTATCGAAATGTAATATAATTTACTGAAACAGACTGTATCAATCAGCCTTTCCGAATCCATTTCAACAAAGAACGCAATACATTAGAAGGGCTGGCTATAGACCCGAAGCACAACTGATCGGCGTCCGTCGCGTACTAATTGAGATCGTAATAATTCGACCACGCAGCTGAACCGCTGACGTGAGTTGAGCAAATTTCCAAAATTAAGTTTATAGGCCTATGTTTTAGGGTTTCAACCAACAATTCGGGAAATAGGTCTATTCACGACGGTGCTGAATAGCTGCAAAATGGTTCGCACGCCATTCCGCATATTGGGAGTATCTTCAATACACAAATCATTGCGTGATTCAAACGCCATTCCACATATTGGGAGTATCTTCAATACAGAATGCATTGCGTGCTTCGCACGCCATTCCGCATATTTGGAGTATCTTCAACACACAAAGCATTGGGTGCTTCGCACGCCAACCTTGGGAGTATCTTCAGTACACAATGCATTGCGTGCTTCGCACGCCAACCCCACGGTAGAATCCACCGCATGGCTTTGAACCGGGTACTTCTATGGTATTTACGTTTTGATCGATTTTGAGGGAACCAAGCGAGCTATAAGGTAGCATAAAAAAAAGTGTGCAGAATAACATACTACATTTATATTTGTAGAAAACACTCAAAAACAAATTAATTCGCGTAGGAAAAATATCAAAAAATAGTTACTTCCGGTCAAAAAACGTGCTTCCGATAGGTTGGATGTATGTAGCTAACGAAATCGTCCGTGCGACGTAGACATGTGTACCAAATTTGAACCAAATCGGACTTAAAATGCGGCCGCTAGAGTGCGAACACATATATACATTGTACATACATATATTTATATGATTATTAATGATACTCCAAAACGTGTTCTGGGTACCATGATCGGTGCTCATTTGCTACTCCCGACCTTGGGTCTTACCATAAGGGCCACTGCAATAGCTCATTTTTCCTATGGAAATTCGCTAATAATAGCCGACAGCGTGTGTGTGTGAACAGAAATTGTGCAATAGTAGGAAACACCGATTGGCGTCCAGGTTATTGCGGGCAAAGTTCGAAGAACATAATCGCAGCCCGAATTCTGTGTTTCAAGGCCTTTACAATTATCACTTGCAATTAGTATTTGCTGAGACCGGACCAGATATCTAGTTTGGGAGGAAAGTTTGTTTAGTGGCCGGTATCACGGAATAATATCTGCGATAAAAACAGTATAATTAATATTAAAATATGGTTATTTTAGTTATTAGCAAATTTCCATAGGAAAAATGAGCTATTGCAGTGGCCCTTATGGAAAGACCCCAGGTCGGGAGTAGTAAATGAGCACCGATCATGGTCCCCAGAACACGTTTTGAGGTGTCATTAAAAATCATATATATATGTATATATGTGTTCGCACTCTAGCGGCCGCATTTTAAGTGCGATTTGGTTCAAATTTGGTATACACGTTGGTTGTCTATGTCGCTCGTACGAGTTCGTTACCAAAAAAAATTCAACAATCGGAAGCACGTTTTTTGACCGGAAGTAACTATTTTTCAGATTATTCCTACGAGA
The DNA here is from genome assembly GCA_018207615.1 of Philaenus spumarius. Classification (NCBI taxonomy): domain Eukaryota; kingdom Metazoa; phylum Arthropoda; class Insecta; order Hemiptera; family Aphrophoridae; genus Philaenus; species Philaenus spumarius. The sequence continues at coordinate 30,585 of JAGFPH010008912.1, forward strand.
ATGATTTTGTTTTTGAGTTCGTACACCAACCCCCGTATTGGGAGTATCTTCAATACATAATGCATTGCGTGCTTCGCACTCCAACCCCACGGTACAATCCACCACACGGCTTTGAAACGGGTACTTCTTCTGTATTTAACGTTCTAATCGATTTTGGGTGAACCAAGCGAGCTATAAGGTCGCGTAAAAAAAACAAAATGTGCAGAATAACATCCTACATTTATATTTGTAGAAAAAATCAAAAACAAATCAAAAATGTGTACCAAATTTGAACTAAATCGGACTTAAAATGCTGCCGCTAGAGTGCGAACACATATATTCAACTATATATACATAAGATTTTTAATGACACCCTTAAACGTGTTCTGGGGACCATGATCGGCGCTCATTTGCTACTACCGACCTTGGTTCTTACCATGAGAGCCACTGCAATCAGGGCTATAGAATACAAGGGCTGGACCACTCCTTTGATGTTGACGCTCGCCGACTGTCCCAAACTTCCTCTCGCCCCCCCTCCTATGTGACGTCACTCTGGTACCATGACACGCCGCGTAAGCAAGGTTCGCCTTAGCTCTCACGTGTTATTTGATAAAACGTTGCAGACGATAATTATTTAAAAAATTATGCAATACACACAATCACCTAAATTATATGTTTACCAAGTTTGGTGAATATTGAGTAATTATTTTGTTCAGTACAAGTGTTTAAAGAAGATATATAATTCCGCGAGATTTTCGCCTTTTGACGCATATTTAAAGCTAATTTTCTCGGAGAGGTATTCCACAAATTTCTTGAAAAATTTATACAATGCAGACAATTACCTAATTTATATGTTTAGCGAGTTTGGTTAATATTGAGCAATGATTTTTTTCAATACAAGTGTTTAAAGGAAGTATGTAATTCCGCGAGATTTTCGCCTTTTTGCGCATATTCAAGGCTAATTTTCTCGAAGAGGCATTCCATGAATTTCTTTAAAGAGTTATACAATACACACAATCACCTAAATTATATGTTTAGCGAGTTTGGTTAATATTTAGCAATGATTTTTTTCAGTACAAGTGTTTAAAGGAAGTATTTAATTCCGCGAGATTTTCGCCTTTTGACGCATATTCAATGCTAATTTTCTCGAAGAGGCATTCCATGAATATTTTAAAAAAATTATACAATATACATAATCACTTAAATTCTATGTTTAGTAAGGTATTTATTTATTTAATGTTACGTTGTAGACGAGATTACTTTATGAAATATTACCAAGATTATCAAGTAATATTTTCTGCAGTATTACTTGAATATTCTATGAAACACTTTTACCAACAAAGTACATTAGATCAAACATTTTCAGAATAATGATATATAAACAAATATATATATAATATATAAATAATAATAAAATTTAAACTTAGAGCACCTGGTAATTATTGATAACTCAAAATTTAAAAACAACACATTTTAAGTAATCAGCTTCAAATTAAAATAAACATTAAAAAAATATTCTTTATTTAATGTAAGAGTTGCAAGCGAGATTACTTTATGTTGAAAAGTTACCAAGGTCCTCAAGTAATTTCTTCTGCAGCTATAAAGTTCAAATGGTAAAAATATCTTTACTAGCAAAACGCACTTAACATTTTCAGAATAATTAGATATAAATAAAAATATAATATACAAATAATTATAATAAAATTTAAACCTAGAGTAATAAAATTATTGATTACAAAAATATAAACATAAAACATAATTTTAAGTTAAACTTCTAGACTAAATTTAAATTGCACAGTGTCAGTTTAAATTTAAATAGTTCAATTGTTAAAATTCAACTATTAAATTAAGTATTTCCTAAGGCAATGTTCCCTTCCCTAAGGAAGGAAAATTTCCATAAAGCAGTTTTATTTTATCTCAGCAGTAATTAGTATGTCATGTGCATATCTGCATATAATATGTGTAAGTATTTATAACTTGTATGTGTTTTATTTTATAAGTATTACACATCTTTTACTAAACTGCAGTATGGCATTCAAGTTTTGGTGGTTTATTGTAATAAATACAATTATTTTCAATAATGTGACACATTTTGTTCAATTTCGTATTTAGTTTTCAGAAATGTTTCAGAGAATCAAATTAAAAGTATGCTAACATTAGTACACTACAACGGTTTATTACCTACAAATTAGTTTTATTGTAACCCTGTCTTCTTCTTACATGTTTAAACTAATTGCTTACAGTCTACTTATTGCTTTGTTTAGTATCAATACTAAAATTAAAGAAGAGCGAATCATCAAAATGTTACAGGTTTTCTAAGAAATTGAAATTATTGTAGCAAAGAATACTAATGAGAAGCGGTGGGAATGGAGCAAGAGGTACCACCGTGACGTCATCACAGTGGCAGCACGGGAACGCTTTCCTTGGCGGACTGGTCTAGCCCTTGTATTCTATAGCCCTGCACTGCAATAGCATATTTGTCCTATGGAAATTCGCTAATAATCCACTCGGTTAAAGCACTACCTTATCAACATAGATCTACCACAACATGTACTGGTCCTCGAGGCATGAGTTGGTCCCTGTGTCCTTGCCTGGATTTAGTTTGAAGGCGCTTGTAGCAATGTGCCAAGGCCGTCTCTAGTACAGAGCCATCGTGAATGTCCGCAGCATGGTTATTCGACAAATGCTATTTAAAATCGGATGTGGAATCATAGGTACAAAACATGATACAAAAAGTTTTCTACAAATATAAATGTAGGATGTTATTTTGCACATTTTGTTTTTTACGCGACCTTATAGCACGCTTAGTTCCCCCAAAATCTATCAAAACGTAAAATACAATAGAAGTACCCGGTTAAAAGCCATGTGTTGGATTCTACCGTGGGGTTGGCGTGCGAAGCACGCAATGCATTGTGTATTGAAGATACTCCCAAGGTTGGCGTGCGAAGCACACAATGCATTGTTTATTGAAGATACTTCTAATACGGGGGTTGGCGTGCGAAGCACGCAATGTTTTGTGTGTTGAAGATAC
>JAGFPH010008913.1:0-10261 GCA_018207615.1 Philaenus spumarius
CGCGCACACTGCACCGACCACGACCGGCAGAATATAAGAGAAGAACATAAGTTGTGTTAGGTGGGGCGCATGTGGTCCCAGTGTTCTCTTCACCAACACCCACTCTTGCATAGACTGTACAGGGTGTAAAAATCTACATCTAACAGTGACACTGCCCCCCACGAGTCCAACCTCGGTTGCTAGGATACTGAAGGCCTAAACCTCCAGCAGGGCTCCCTAGCCCCGTGGTACCAGTATGTGCGCCGTGAGACCGTAGTAACAAGTCCACCACTATAAGGCCAAGACTGGTTACTGGCCCGCCAGAAAAATCCAGCTACGGCTTCGGAGATATCCTTCAGGTACACCAGACCACGCCGTGAATCCTAATGGCTTTCAGATCTCCTGGATACCGTCCCATTCCCTGCGTACAAGAAGTGCAAGACATTCTCCGCAGGTCCTAGTTGATGGCGAGGTTTCCCAAGCCCCGGGGAACAAGTGACCGGCAGGCAGCACTTACCTTACCCCATATCAGTACCGATGGGTGCCGCCCGTTACTCACGTGCTTAGGGATTGGGTGGGAACCCAAAGGTTTTAGGGGCTAGCATCATGGGGTATAACGCTAGCCCAAACCACGACCGGCAGGGACGTGAACAAGTAAAATACATGTTCCTTTATGGAGATGCACGTATTATACACCGACGACCAACAGACAATTCGCCACTTTCGCAGTTTTGCAAAAAGTCGTAGCGAAGAATTTTTGGACACCCCGTGGCGTGTCGTACAGTCGGTGTTAGCCAGCCCCACCGGAACGATGGGTATGACCGACCTTAAGGAACTATTCACCATTTGAGTTTTGGTTACTGTGGATGTCTTTGGTACAAAATTATACAGAGCCACACTATATATGAGGCATCTGGACTATTTTATAACTCAAGACTTCATTTGAGTTATTTTTAAATTAATAACTCTCGTGTTATTATTATAAGACCAAAATGGACGCTTGTTTTCTTGGTTTTTCTCTTCTTCCAAAAGAAGAGCACATAACCTACTATAGCTAGCTCTGCATTAACTTCCATCGTACTTTGTTACAATACAAGAAACAGCGGCAGCATAAGCTCGCTCGACGAGACTGAGTACACAGATGGATTCCTCTTCTTGTCAGTCACGTGGTAGCACCTTGTAAAATATGTCCGATCCATCCTTATTGGTCGTACTGGTCGGTCGGTGCAGTGTGCGCACCTCCTTAAAATTGTTGCTTTTGACGTACCGGTCGATGCAGTGTGCGCGAAACTTGAGACGCGCAACATGTTTTCCTCCAGCTACAGTTTTAGTAAATAATTTGCATTTCATTACAGAAGAAACTTTATTAAACCGTGGACGTTAATATTTGCAAAAACAATTGAGGTTATGCCAAGAATACACAGACAAGGAAGTTCAATTGATCCATTGTTGTTTCAGCAGCTGTTTTACTAACATGATTTAGCGGGCGTAAATGTACCCATATAAATAGCATTGAATATACTTTTCAGTCCAATATAAGAAGACAAAGTAAGTTATAAATTTTTGTTATATTATATTCACCCCCCCCCCCCCCCCCCCCCCTGATAAGTTGTTCTTTCTACCCTATTAACGAGGCAGAAAATATTTAAATGAGTTCAACGCTGGCCTAGTAAAGAATTTGCTAATTAATCGGTCATTTTTTATTCAACCCATATGCATTAATTTGCATTTATATTTACACTACGTTGTGGTGTTTACAAGCTCCACTTAATCTTGCAAACATTAAATCCTACGAACAGGTCGAGTTGGGTTAAGAAATTCGTGGAATCGTATTGATTGATTGTGAGATAAGATAGCGTCGTTGTTCAGTGACAGCGAGGGTTCGGATCATCCCTTTCCAAGACGTAAATGATTCTAGGCGCCACTCCGCATCAAACCCGAGACGGACTCGTAAATCTGAAAGTTTGATATCCTCGTTTAGTGACGATTTCGTTATTAACAATAGATATTTATTTTATTTTCTTGGAAATGTTGTTCCTAAAGGCAGTCGCTTAAGAGGTTTTACGTGACTCATACTAACCGAGATATTATTTTTTTGTAATTAAACTTATCTAAACTGATATTATTTGTTATTATATTATTATTAAAAGGCAAAATTTGTTTGTTTGTATGTAGGGGGCAATCTCTGGAACTACTGAACCGATTGAATAAATAGTTTTACTTATAAAAAGCTACACTATCCCTGAGTAACAAAGGCTATACTTCATTTTGATAAAAACATTTTTTATTTCAATATTTGTAAATTTAGTCGGAACAAAATCTTAGGTAAGACCTAGACTGATGAACCAACACATATTTCTTGAATGTATTTACATTATTACCATAGCAACCAATTGAATAAAATAACAGATAAAACAGTTGTTTGCTCTAATATTTCCGTTAACACCATGTTTCAAACTTTGAAGCAATTATTTTGTATTTCTAACTTTTAGGTTAGGTTTTTATTAAAGTGTAGACCCTGAGCCTTGCTGGTTCTTTCAATCTTTATTATAACTGATGTTATAAAATATACGAAATAATTTGATGTGACCATTTAACATTCTTAGCTTTAGGGTTATTATTAATCCTACACCTATATTATAAAGAAAACAACATGATTATGTGTATTATGTGAAGGTTCCTACGAGGTTGAGGAGCACGCAATGGTTACCCCTAGTCTATTTATATTTACATATCTAAATTTAGATATAAAAAGCTGTAAATTCGATTGTTAAATAAATAAGAAAGGAAAATGTAACTACAAAACTCCATTTAATTAAGTAAAGAAGAAACAGTAATTTGTTATATTTAGACGGGACATTTTATACATAGTATTTTAATATAACCTGTAGTAGATAATATTGTTCGTAGAAAAATGTAATACTGTTTGACACTGCTGAACCGCTGACATGCTTTGACAGGTTTATATGTTTTAGAGTTTCAACCAACTATTTGGGAAGTTGGTCAACACACGAAGTTGGGCCTTTTTTTTTGGAATGCGAAAAATTTGCTTCGCTGGTGGGAACCAGACGGGCTTGTAGGTCTGTAATAAAACAAAATGTGCAGAATAATCTCCTATATTTATTATTTTAGATAAAATCATAAAAAGTTCATTCTAGTACGAAAAAATAAAAAAATACGTCGGGTCAAAAACGTGTGTCCGGTTGATGGATTTTTTGGCGAACGAACACGTCCGAGCAACACAGAAAACCAGCGTGTTTACTAAATTTGGACCAAATCGGACGTAAAATGCGGCCGTTAGAGTGCGAATACATATATACAATTTTTAATGACATGCCAAAACGTATTCTGGGGACCATGATCGGTGCTCATTGACCACTCCCGACCTTAGGCCTCACCATAGCAATAGCTCATCTTTCATATGGAAAATTTGTAAAAAGCAGTTGATATTGTTCATATTTACACCTTAAACATATGAATTAAATATATGGCTTGTTTGATTTAACAATTATAAATTTTGTTTGAAAACGTTACTAATTACAAATTGGGATTTTAGAGTAATTTTCCGTTTAGTTAAGACAAACGTCTTTAATTGTGTTTGTAGCTGTACAAAGTATTTCGGTAATTGTGAGTAAAAGTAGGTACTGTATTCCAATTCTCTTCTATGTGTAAAGTCAGTTACAGAAACAAACTGAAATTGATGATAAAACAACCGTCGTCTTTTACTCCAATAAAAGAAGACTCGTCAGTTTTCCCTTGCAAAACTCTCCAAAGCAGTTAGTGAAATTGTCGTCATCTTCCAACTTACCGATAATATTCTTCAACAGAATAATTTTGTTTATAAGGAAACAAAACATTGTGGTATATAACTGGTTTTGCAACTTTCATTTGAATTGGCCTTTGTGGTCAGTTCGGTTTAAGAGCTTTTTAGCTCGGAAACGGTTGATGGATTGCAGGCAGTTGTATTTGCAAGTTAGATTGTAAATTACACGTTTTTGCTTGTGGAACCAATTTTTATTTTTATTTAAACGGCGTAGAACAATGTTTACATTAAAATATATGTAGCCGTGTTAATTAAAATCTTAGGCCTACTTGTACTGAATATGTTAATTTTTTTTAAATTTGTGAACTAATGTTTGACCAATGGTTCGAAGATTGTCTTAAATAAAAACATTTAATAAATGTGTAAGCACTTTAATTGGCTTTAGCTAATAAATTGACGAAAAATACATCAAACTAATAATAAAATTTAGGCTATTAGCAAGTTACAATTTGTTTAAACCGAGAAAAAAATTATTTGTACAAATAAAATAATATTCAAAATTGTGTATGAGAGAAAGCTGTGTTAATAACACATAATCACATAGATTGCCACGCATGCGCATTTCAGTACGTTTACAGTCGGGGTTACGTCTGTAACCCTCTAGTTTCCGTCTTTACGAAACTGTCCTATATTTGCTAGCGGAAGAATGAAACGCACACAAACTCAATGCTAGTAGTGTGCAGCTCTGCCACTTGGAGAGCTGCGGTCAATTCGGAAATATTTGTTCACTCCTGCCGAGCCTTAGTTTATAAAATGGAATTCCTAAACTCTGCATGAAGACCATTCGCCTGGACAAAATGTGTAAACCTACTTTGACTGGTTGTTTTTATAACCTGTAAACACGAAACAGTTCCATAACAATTTGCGTTCTACAATGGCTTTATCGCGCACGCGCATATCGTTCTCCAGCTGTAATGACGTAATCACTAGAGATATGCGCCAATCCAAACTCCGCCTCTTTTATTTCTGTTTTATAGCTCGTTACAGTAAGCATAAAGTCACCTTTTATTTATCTTTGAACTCGATTTTGAGCACTTAACTGTCATTTTAAAGTTACGTCGTCGGTAAGATTTTGTTTATTTTTGGGTTTCTGAGATCTTTAATGTGTTACTATTTAGGTCACTGAAATTTTAGTATTATATGAGGGATAGGTTCAAAGACGGAAAGGCGTTGGAAAGGGATTTTTTTCATTTAAGCATTCTGGTAATTCCGCCATATTAAAATATATATAATTGTAGAGCCATGGAAAGTGCTTTTAGCGCAAAACAATAACATAAAAATGATTGTCTATAGTTTATCATGTTTATGTTATTTATATTTTTTAGATTACAATTTTAAATGGGACAAGACAAAAAATTATGTTCAAATTTCGGATTAAATCAACATAACCAACGATTTATGTTCATGACAGTGTTCTTGAAAATCTTCGAGAAAGGCTTACTTTAATTTAATTTTAATATTTGTTCTTAAATATTAAAGTCAAACAGCTAATTTGTTTTCAAATTTTAACAACGTAATTTTAGGTTCGGCCTATATTGGACACGTTTCTTTAATGCATTTACATTCAAATTAGTACCATAATAACCAAGTTAGCAAATTTAGTATTAAAGTAAATGAGAAAGCACTATGACCATTTAGAGGTATCACCAAGAACACCAATTAACACAACTTACAAAATTAAGACGTACAATGTCCATTTCACCAGTAGCGTGACGTGACTAAATCCATACAGCTCTTGAGATGTAGCCTTTGAATTTGCCAATGCTTATTTTATTTCGTCGATTTCTTCTTCTTTTACGATCAGCTGACTGGATTATATTAGCACGTGTGCAAAACAATGAAGAAGAAGAACTCATCGAAGAAATCAACAAAGCAAAGCGTCTTACTTTAATACTCCTATCGCGAGTACGTAAATTTTACCTCATCCAAAAAGTTCTTGGTGCGCCTAAAAAAGTTTTCACTTAAAAACAATAAATAAAAAGTAAAATGTCTTAGTTCTGTGCGGTTTCCAAGTTTTTCTGGCTATTCCTACTTGATAATAAATTATATTAATTATCGTGCACCAAGTTTGTATAAACAAAGAAGTAGAACAATATATCTTTATAATTTATCGTCTCCTTTCTCCTGTTGTAATAGTTCTGGTTTTACTAGATACGTTTTGCACATTGCAAACATGGTATTCCTTCAATTTAGTTCCGTAATGAATGCCTCGCGAAAGACAATTGCGTCGCAAAAACACAATTTTGCAATGTACAAGATTTTAAAATTCAGCTTTCCCATAAAAAGAAACCATTCCCTAAATCCCCGCCTCAGGAATCAAACAATTGAACACCTGTTGCAGAACCTTGATCGAAATTTTGTGAAAGCTCGGAATTCTGTTGTGTATTTAATGCCTGAAAATAGACGAGAGTTACTTCACTGAAACTGCTTTCCCTTGTTTTAATTATAAAAACATAAATATATTGCAAAACAATTGTTTGCGCGTTTTTAATCGAATCTAGTATTAATTTCTGTTTCTTGCCATGTCGTGACTTTATCCACGTTGTGACCTCGGGAAAATATGTATTTTTGTATTAAATTTATTAGCGAATTTCCATAGACAAGATGAGCTATTGCTGTGAATCTTATGGAGACGTCGGAAGTGGTAAATAAGCACCGACCATGGTCCCTAGAACAATGAGTTTTGGTGTGTCATTATGTGTATTATATGTATATATGTGTACGCGCACTCTAGCGACCGGATTTTATGTCCGATTTGGTGCACACGTTCTTTAGCGAATTTCCATATTAAGGCTCGGCTCTCCACATTCAAAACTACGATATTGGGTACTAATTTCAATGTTAAATAACCAAAACATACCTTCACTATTAAGCATATTTTTGTGCTGCTTTTGTTAAAAAACGAAAGCTGTATTTTTTTCTTAAAGTAAAATAGATTATGGGTGTTGTTTGCTAAGGATTTTTGCAATATCTCTTTTTGCAACTGAGTAAAAAATTTATAAAGTTTACTATTTTTTACTATTTATATCATACGTTTATGAAAACAATAAAACGGTTTCTGAAAATGTATTCGGCAATCAACATCCGCATATGACAGTACTTCAAAATGAAACCAAATTTTTAAATTTATTCCACGAATTAACGGGAAAAAATGACTTATTCTGTAGCATTGCTCTTATGGGAATAAGATTCAATTGGCGGGCAGGGAAGCGCCCCCTTAAAAATGAGCTACTGCAGTGGCCCTTATGGTAAGACCCAAGGTCGGGAGTAGCAAATGAGCACCGATCATGGTCCCCAGAACACGTGTTGGGGTGTCATTAAAAATCATGTATATGTGTTCGCACTCTAGCGGCCGCATTTTATGTCCGATTTGGTTCAAATTTGGTGCACATGTTGGTTGTCTACGTCGCTCGGACGAGTTCGTTAGCAAAAAAATCCAACAATCGGTTTTAGATTTTTCCTACGAGAATGAATTTGTTTTTGAGTTTTTTCTACAAATATAAATGTAGGATGTTATTCTGCACATTTTGTTTTTTTATGCGACCTTATAGCTCGCTTCGTTCCTCTAAAATCGATCAAAACGTAAAATACCATAAAAATACCCGGTTCAAAGCCATGTGGTGGATTCCACTATGGAGTTGGCGTGCGAAGCACTCAATGCATTGTGTATTGAAGATACTCCCAATACGGGGGTTGCCGTGCGAAGCATGCGATGCTTTGTGTATTGAAGATACTCCCAATACGGGGGTTGCCGTGCAAAGCACACAATGCTTTGTGTATTGAAGATACTCAAAATATGCGGAATGGCGTGCGAAGCACGCAATGCTTTGTGTATTGAAGATACTCCCAATATGCAGAAGGCGTGCGAACCATTTTGCAGCTATTCAGCACCGTCGTGAATAGCCTATTTCTCAAATAGCCGTCGTGTTGGTTGGAAACCCTAAAACATAGGCCTATAAACTTAATTTTGGAAATTTGCTCAACTCACGTCAGCGGTTTAGCTGCGTGGTCGAATTATTTTAATTCGTTTGGACGAGTTCGTTAGCCAAAAAAAACCCAACACCAGAAGCCAATTTCCCGTGATCACTTGCCGTGAATGTAGTAATCTCAGAAAACCACTTTCAGCCAGAATTATTGTATTTTCTCAGTTACCTTTGTTTCAATGATAAAAAATTATACACCATTGAATTTGTCGTTACTTTTTGTATGTTAACAATTTTTCGTAAAATCTTTAGTTTTTTTTTATATATTTAACTTTGAAAAGTTTAAACCGCTGCCATCTCGAAACGGATAACACCAGCATAATAAAATTTTGCACAACCAACTTTCAAGCCGAGATTCATGAATTTATCTTGAATCGTTCATGAGATAATAATGTTTTTAAACGCATAGACAACTTCTGAACAAAGCAAGATAGGACACAGGTTATATTGTATTATTTGCTAGTTTTGACCTGCTGAATAACACGGTAAAGTTTGGTGGAATGGTTGCGAAACACCCTGTGTATTATTAATAATAATAATATTTATTTATTGAGGCAAAGTTAGGACTATTCGGTTCTCTCTTCCACTTAACCGAGGAACAGAACAATTGCAGCTGCTTTGACGAATTATTAAGAGCTACGTGCACAAGTCTATTTAAGAACTTCGTACATTCCTTCAGAATCTGTACAACAACCACATGTCTTCAGCTAACTCGCCATTGTCGTTGGATTCGACGTTTCTAGTGAAACATACCGACGTGAAAATATTCGGGATAAGCCTCTACCTGGAATGACGGAGGCTTGCCGAACTAGCATATCCTCAACTAATTTTGAGGTTATGGCACCGTACTTCCCATTCAACAGGTGTTTCCAGGTTTTGTAAATACGAATGTTACAATTTCTTACGTTTTAGAAGATGATTATATTTTGCAAAAGTTAAAGACCAAATGGAAACCCAATTCCTCCCTCCTTTGACCTATTTTTCTTCTTAATGACTGATAAAGAAAACATTTTAATAAAGTTTTTTTTAAGATATCACAATCTTTATCTTTACAAATAAAAAAAAGAAAGTCACTTTTGATTTGTCTGATTTTTCGGACTACTTCGATAACGAACTGGGTTATTAATAAATCGTAGAATTTTATCAATAATTCGTAAAAAAAACAATTTATAAAAAAAAAGCTTTAACAAATTATAAATTAAACTTTGGAAAACTTATCCAGTTTTTTCTTCTCGTGGTTTTTTTTCCACTTAATGTTTTCGTAATAGGTCCAAGTCCATTAGTTTATAAATAGGCTATGTAGTGGATATATTTGTTAGTAACTATTATCATAGATCATGAATAATAAATAGATCTTGCATCCATACGGGGGCTGTGTGCCGGAAAAAAGGTTGTCGCGAAAATAGTACATGATCGCGCCGCGAGGTAGCGCTAGGGAGAAAGCATTGGTAGCATTGGTGTTTCAAACAGCTTCCTTCGTTTCCCCAATAGATAGCGCCAAAAAAGTCGAATTTCCAGTGGAACAAAATATTGCATTGGATCGGAGTTCTATTAGGTTATCCAAATACAATGCTATTAGCCTAAGGGTCAGCTGTAGTGTCGGCCATCTTGGATTTTTATCCCGTAAAAGCGATGTTAAATATAAGACCGTTTATTTTGTTATTATAAAGTTGTTCGCAAGGTCTCATTCAACCACAATCACAATAGCATTAGTCTTGCTTTTTACATTTGTAGTTGACATTTTTTAAGTACCAAGTTTGAATTTTTTTTCTTGCACAATAAAAATTGAATAACTAAAAGTAAATCGTATCAGAGACCGCAATTTACAATGTTTTATAAAACACAAATACCGCAATAAAAACATATAAAAACAGCAATTTTATAAAGAATGTTTTGTTGTTTCTCACCGCGCAATTACAAACGATAGATTTATATATATATATATATATATATATGGTTTTAAATAAGGTTTTCAAAGCGCTCAGCTGCAAGAAACTCCACTGTTTGGACACCTCTGTAGGGTGAAGCGCGGGAGCCACCGGTTGCCTTCTCTTTTACTGCAGACCACCCTTTTGCTAAAAAAATACTTAGCTGAAGTACTTTGATTCGTCTGATTTAGATGAATTGGGGTGATTACATTATATGCATTTCCTTTTGAGTGATATTTTTAACATCAAAAAGGGGCTTTGTTTCGGTCGATTCAGATAAAATGGGTCTTTAAAAGGGGCCAAAAAGGGACTGGTCTTTATCAGGAAAATGGTAAAATCCCAGTTGATTCTCCTCTTCAGTGTATTTTATTTCTGCATAGGATAAACCGTTAAATATACATTAAATAAGATTTCTAAGTGATGGATTTTTAGTATGTTTTAAAGGATACATAAAGTAAAATCTAGTAGCCTACTATTAAAGGTAGTAAGTGCTCTCGATTTTTCTGCTTTTACTTTCTCACTAAACTATAGTATAGAGAAAGTATAGT